>APFE030040976.1:43012-99437 GCA_000404065.3 Pinus taeda | reverse complement strand
ACAACAAGGGACCTAGATACGGATAGAGAAAACTAAGAGGAGAGGGCGAGAATCCAGTAGCTGCTAATTTTCCAGTCATCGTCCCTATGAATATTACTGGAAGACCTCTCAATTCCAATGTCTTCCCTAAATTTACGGTGGTGGAAATGAGGAATCTTAGCGATAACCCTAGCCTCCTCAATGCATATATGATGCTTGATCTTCTCTGCATGTTCAGCCAAAGCTGAAGATTTGGTCCTCCCGTGCTTTATATCAGCAACGTGTTCCTTAATCCTCTGGTTAATGGAACAACCAGTTTCACCGATGTATGAGGTACCACAGGAACAAGGGATGATATAAACATCTTCATATCCATAGGGTTTACGCTGTCTTTAACATACTTAAGGGAACTTGTAATGGTGTTGAGGGGTCTAAAGGTCGAGGGAATATTATGCTTCTTCAGGATTCTAGCAATCTTGTCTGTCGTCCCTTGGATGAAGGGGCGGTGGACTCTTGAACTGCGATCAATGGCTTCTTTCTTGACCTTGGGACCTTTGCTCACTTTGAGGAAATCTTTGACACCCTGGTGCCTACTATAGCCATTTTGGACAAAAATATTAAGGAGATGGGTTTTTTCCTTACAAAAATGGTCTTCATTAGAAATTCTAAGAGCCCAAGTAGCTAACAGGTTGAGAACACCTATCTCCTGAGCAGGAAAATAGTGAGAGTTAGAATGATGATATTGCTCAGTATGAGTCTTTTTTCAATATACTTGTAACTGCTATTAATGGAAATGTCTCTTCCATTCATTCAATGTTAAGGCTAAATTCCTTGATGGCCTTATCCACTCCATAGTGAGGGGAAAAGGAATTTGAAGCCTCTAAATTCAAATGCATGAAAAATATCACTCCAACAAGCTCATCCTACACATGTCCTACACTCATTTCCTATAATGTATTTGATCAATATTAACTATTTCATATAAATGAAAACTAGAATATTGATACTAGATTTAACTTGATGATGGACCACATGGGTCTGTTGTAAATTCTTAGTTAAAAAAT
Organism: Pinus taeda; assembly: GCA_000404065.3. NCBI lineage: Eukaryota > Viridiplantae > Streptophyta > Pinopsida > Pinales > Pinaceae > Pinus > Pinus taeda. Next base: position 98,394 of record APFE030040976.1, on the reverse strand, counting down.
GGATGCAATGAATCCAAAATAACTTTGAAACAATATTTTTACTATTTGGTAGCGAGTGTTTCTTTTTTCAAACTAAGTTATTTATTGTGATTTTCCATAAATTCCTTTTATGGTGTGATGTTGTGTTCCATCTACTAGATCTAGAGATTTCATATGTATAGGGTTCATGTGACAATTGCCATATTTTTGGATTAATCCATGCCATGTGTAATGATTAATTTACAGTAGTTTGTTACATTGGATCAAATGATAACACATTCTGAAATGGTCTACAAATATTTTGATTAAATGCTACCTTTCATGTCACAACAACTACTCAATAGCCAATTCTCTAGCTATTATTAGGGTTGTATTCATAGTTACATATGTAAAAAAACAGATAGTAAAGAGAAACAATAATTTGGAATTGAACACAACATTCATGAATTAGTGCCTTTATAGCATACTCATTGCCATATCATTAAGATAAACATAGTAAAGAGAAATGGTAATTCACACTTAAACTCAAGATGGATGAAACAACCCTTTAACTCAAAGAGTATAATTTCAATTTGTATTGTTTGTAAATGTTTAATAGCAAACATTTTATTCTAAGGGATCTTATCTTTTGCATTGCTTCAAATTTCAATGTCAAATTATGGATTTAGTGTTATATTCATTATGCCCAATGTGTCTTTTAAGGGATGGATCACCATTCATTTTTTTGGCACTCGAGGGAAATACCATTAATCAGCATTTGTCATGGGTATTTGGAAATTTCATACCCCTTGAAATTAGCCACCTATCTTCATATCTCTACATATGAGTTACTCTCCATGTGAAGACTTAGCTTTTTCCACTAACTTATTGCAATTTGAATGGAACTCCATTTAGAGATTATGAAACATTAATATAATATATAATCTAAAACATAAGCAAATTTTATTTCTTAACCATTAATCAAATATCTCATATTGCTACTCACAATATTATCATTTAAAATATATATGTAAGATAAATATATATGTAAGATAAGAATGTTTGACTGATATCTACACTTACAATTTTTCTATTCTTATAAGAAAAATTCACATTGACAAATTTGGAACCTAAAACCACCCAACTAAATAAATTATTCCACAAACTTGCAATCTCCTCTTATTTAATTGGATTACACTATTTTATCCAAATGTAAATTAAAAATATTCTTCTTTCTTTATTTATTATTGTTTTTAAAGTGAAAATTTTTCTTTATTTAAAAAGACAAAGCCCATAGATAGGGGAAATAAGATGGACAAGCAGCTCCAAATAAAATGGATATTGAACGAAAAGCCAAACTCCTAGCGGTTGATATATTAACAATGATGCATTTCACGAACAAACAATTCTAAGAAACTTTCGAGAATGTCATTTCTAATGCTGTTCTCTATGGCCGTGGCCATAAGGAAACTTCACATGAATTCTTGTCACTTCGAAGCTGGAACTCTAAACTTTCTAATTTTTATTTAATTATTTTTATTTGGGTGGTAGATTTCGAGAGTATTTTAAAATTTTATTTAGAAAAGAAAAGTCATATTTCTTTTCTTTCCTATACATCAAATTCTAAAATATTTTCAAAATCTAAAATACAATCAAACTAAATTTTCACATTGACCCTACTGAAACACATTTATATACCACTTTTAAGACCACACAGTTTTCTCTTCTTTGGCAGGGCCCAGGCTTATGAGGTCCGTGCAGAAGAATTTCCTGAGTTGTGATACCACACACACGGGATCTACTTGACCGATCACAGTTATCTTCTTCTCCTTCGTATCCACGGCAATATACTCCACCCCTGTAATAAAATATCCTTTCATCATTTATCAATATTCTAAACCTAGTGAATGGTAACAGAATCTTTTTGGTCATAGCTTTGCTGAATGACTTTTACCTTCAATTCCTGCAATCGTCTGCATAGCTCTTCTCTTGCTTTTCTCGCTCTCAATCGCCAGCAATTTCAGCACTATCTTCTGCAAATGGATCATTACCAGCAGTGATTGAGTTTCATGTGACTTAAAATATTCATGTGGACAATAGTTTACACGACAAATTCATTTCAAAATACATAAAAAAAAATCAATAGAGTACTTAACCCTAAAAAGCTTGAAAATTCTTTGAACATCATAAAAATGTCCAAACTACATTAAAAAAACCTATAAATTACTTAACCCCGGAGAGATTGGAAATTAAAATAAATCTACAGCAACACATATAACACAGAGGCTCTGAAAAACGTGAAAAGGAAAAGTTTTCATACATTCATATTTGACAGGCAACCGAGGGCTTCCAAAACGCTCTATGTGATGTATGACTGAGAAGCAAATATACAAAATGGATCGGAGACTTGTATTTCTTCTTAAGGAAAACCCCAAGAGTGACATAGTGAGTGGGGATTGAATAACTATTTATATTGTTGTAAAAGCTTCTGCAGCCTGCCCAAGGCAGTGCTGGGCGGTATGGCTAGGCATTGACTTACGAGTAGAATTGCCAGGCTGTGAAGACGTTCCAGTGCTGAAAATCCACGGTGCCTTCAGTTTACAATTATTATTTTTATGAAAACATGGACCTGTAATATGTACGGTAAATCGACAACTTATGTTTATGACGATAAATTTTGAAGTGAAGCCAATGAGATGATTGCGTCCATAACGTGCTGAGAGTCAACGCGACATAGACCGGTCACTGTGGAAGTCATTGTCAGCAATTGCAGGAATTGGTTTCATATAAAGATATATCATAGACATGTGGCCACAACGCATCATGTGCATATTGTTAGCCGTGTAGCCTGGCTTTTATTAAGAAAACTTTGAAAATTATTTTTGCGTTCAGAGAGTCAATGGGACAAATTCCATTTTGTCCCGTTCACACGGAAAGATAGGTTACAACTTTATTTAGTCAACTAGCCAGTGCACCGAGCGGTGCAAAGGAAAGCCTATAGGAGAAGTATAGAAATTTTGGAAAGAAATAATTAAGCTAAATATATGGACAATTAAATACAATTAAAATTTGAGTTTTTATAGTAGCAAAAGATTAAATTTAAAAAAAAATTGTATTGACATAAATGTCTTAGAACAATGACATAGTAATGATGGTATCTTTCCTCTTCGTGCTCCCTCCACATCCTAAGCTTTACTATATGACATTATAGAAATGGAGGAAGTACCAAAGTGGGATAAGAATCAATCAATGGCAACTATGAAGAGAGAAATGGAAGGAAATGAAACCCTTTGCAGTCAAGAAGCATAGAAAATGCATCCATGAACTCCCTCATACGCTAGATCAAGTAAAAAATCATTGAGCTCCTTGCCAATAATGAGAAAGAAAAGAAAATTGGAAAAAAAAAAACTTGAGAAAAAGATGCTCATTTGAATATAACACTAAGCTCACAAGCATCTCTACCCAGAGTGTGCTACATTATATAGTCAGAATTGAAACATTTAAAAATGCAGATATTGAATGTATTTATAATCCAATTAATAAAAAACTTCATTTGTGAGTGTTCGATCACGGTCACAACACCCATTTTCCATATATCATCTAAACAGAAAATTTAAAAATAGATCTATTCACACAAATCTATAGTCCTTATTTTGCAAAGCATAGCTTCATAATTTCACTTCTACCATTTACACTCTACATGTATTAGCCACATAACAAAAGTTCCAATGAATGAATGTGATAAAAACTGAATATATTAACTATAAACTAAATGGCTAAATGGCTCTCCAGGTGAGATACCTCGAGAGTGTACAAACACTCATACAAGCCCACTTGTTACATTGAGGCAGATGAGCCTCAAATATATAGGCTTTCACACTAATAGGATGGTTTCAACCACTTCCTAGTGTTATCACCTAGATTGAACCTCAGGCTGAAGGAAGGCAATGCCATGGTAACCACAAACCACGCTTAGCCAAGTAGCTAGCCCTACTAGGCCGGGAGAGGGCTCTCTCCATAAGGATCTTAGCCAAGATGACTCGATCAGGGAAAAGATATTAGGCTAGGTATAGTAGCACGAAGATTTGATTGGATTTTGAAGGGGTTTTGTTGGATTAGGAGGAGCTAGACAGTTTAACTCTAGGGAATTAGGTCAAAATTGCAGGGTGTTCGATGGGGCAAGGTAGGTATAAGGCTTAGCACTCTAGGGTTTGATGGGTGAGGTGTTTTAAGATAGGTGAGAAGCTAGGAAGAGCATGTGTTAACGTGGATCCTTCCTAGACTGTAGAAAACATATAATGGTGAATATTTCCCCAAAGCAGAGTAGTGATGTTATGAATTCTTCCTATCAACTTGAAAAAATCACTTAGAAGCAATGAAATGATTAATGAAGTATGAAAAAACTATTAACATATGATCGCAAGAGAAGAAACTAAACTAAACTCCATACCACATGGATCCCAAAGAAATAGCTGCAATTTTTATCAATCTCCTGCTAAACTACTACAGAATGATGTACAATCAAGGTATGAGCATTCAACTGAGTCCAATCCTTTACAATGAAAAAGAAGAAGAAGATATAGGCTTTGTTTCAACCTCATCCCATCCTCGGGGGCAAATCCCTAAGATGAGGAGCTAATTTAACCAACTCTGAACAAGAAACTGGAATATATGCATCTTAACAACTTGCCTCTAAAAGTGAAAAAATTGATTCATTTAAGCTCAAATTGACTTTTAATCTAATGAATCTACCCTCTACTACTAATTATCCATCATATTTACAAGACAAGTCATCATTTACATCAGTAAAACATCCTCCATGAGAGAAAATCCATGAACACAGTCAAAATATAGAAAAATAGCCATCCTGTGCAAAATTTGCCCTACGCGTAGCACTATTGGCCCAACGCGCAGCACCACTTTCAGGGCCCTTTTGGAAGCCTTCCCGGCATCCAAATTGAGGTCATCATAGCTCATTGGAAAGGTCTTCAAGTCTACTTTACCAACCACCTAGAATTTCTACATTTGAAGCTCATTTCACCCCACAAAACTTGATTCTCCCAAGACTGCTTATGTGTGTCCAAAAAGTGGCAGAAAGGTCATTTTTAGGATTTTTTGACCTTTTGGTGGACTAGTTCTGCCCCAAAAACTTAGAAAATCCATAAGGTGCATGTACTCATCGCTATGAATCCAAAAAGGCAAACCATTTGTGCATTAGGTGCACCTAGGGAAAGCGCAACGCCAATGGTGTTGCACATTGAGCCACCTCCTGAACGCGCAGTGCCACTTCAAGACAACTTTTGACTGCCTTCCTGGTGTCCAAATTAGGCATGTGATAGCTTGTTGGAAATATTGTCTTGTCTAATTTCTATAACATTTTTAATTTTTCAATTTGGAGCTCATTTTCCCTCTCAAAATATCAATCGCCCAAGACTGGTCAAAATATGCAAAATGAGGTTGCCAAAATGTAGAGTGTTGTTGCAGTCAACTTTTGGAGGTCTTCCTCAACTCCAAAGTGAGCTCATGATAGCATATTGAAACTATCTCTGTGTCTAGTTATAATTTGACTCATCCAGCAAGTCTTTTGGATATTCCATCTAGGAGAAACATTGATTTTACCAAAGTCACTCGAGAAGGGCAGCAACTCTCCTGTGGCAAATGATTGTTTGGACATTTCTCCCAACCCATGAGACTTGTGTAAAAACTGAAGGAGGTTTTTCTTATTGAGTCTATTATGGACCAAAACCTCTCTTATTTTTGTCAAGTTCATCTATCTTTCTCAGAAACATCATTTGAATAAAACCTATCCCAATGTGTGGAACAGGGGATTTGTAGAAATAAAGAGAAATGAAGGGGATGAGGGGCTTATAAATTCTTGAGAAAATTTGGGAAGTAGGGAGGAATGTTAGGAAGCAGGGAAAAGTGGAATTGCAAGGATTGAGTGAGTGGAAGGGGTCGAAAAGGGAAAAACGCAGGCCTAACCTACAAAAGTGTCAAATTGTAGCAATCGGCTAGGGTCTGGGAAAAATGATGAATTTGAGGGATATCAGTGATGGAAAGTGTTTAAGAAGGTATATTAAGGATAGGGGAAGGTGTATGAGCATCAAGATACAAGTTTTGTTGATGATTTGACCATCCAATAAAAATTACCTTCAAACCCCTAGGAGAGGGAAATGAGCCTTACCTAAACACAATTGAAGCACAAACAAGGTGTAAAATGACCCATTGAAACTTGAAATAATGATAAAAACTCTTTGAATGATGGTACACTCAGCAGAATGGTGACATGGACCAATATTTGGAAAACTTAGGAAGGAGTGAAAACAATCCTAGGCCTAATACCTAGTGACCAAATTTTACTCGAAGACTCACTAAAATGACAAATTTTGACTTTGACACCCTAAGACCAATTTGTAAGAGCATATTTGATCACTGGTGGAAGGCTGCAAAGACTGGAACTAACATTGGCTCTATTGGGGATGGTAGCTCCTTGGAGGTGCCAAGAACACTGTAGACCAAGTAGCCTTATCCATTAGGCATGGAGTAAAAAAAAACTCAATCTAAAATACATGACTGAATACTAATGACTCAAAGACACAAACTGACTTTTACTCAACTAAAAACTGACTCAATACTAAAACACAACTGGCAAACTGGAAAAGATGCTCAAAATAGAGCTTATTCAATAAAACTTACTCTAATTGTCCATTCATCACCTGATCAAGTGAAATGAAACAACCAATGCAACCAAGTAAGCATTCTAGCTGTTGTTTGAATTCTCCGCAAGTGCTTGTTTATGAGCAAGAAGAGAGAACTACTGAAATGCAAATCCCATGAAAACTTGTAAACATATCCAAATTTTCCTAGATTGAATAATATGGATTCTCTATCTGACTCCAAAAAACTGCATGAAGATCTTGAAATTCATATGCACTGGGACTTAGCTAATCCAATGGATTACTTTGCTTCTCCTCATACCATGAATGCAAAATTTCATCTAAGATTTGTGACGAGACTCCTGCTAAAAATGACAAAGAAACCGGCTATCGAATCAAATTTGTATCAATACTTTTTTTAAGCTCACAGTTAGCTAATGGAGAAGGACTTTGACTGCAGACATCATCCAACACATCAGCTATTGAATCGTGAAAAACTGGAAAAGACTGTTGCAACCCATTTTCTATTGGTTCCAATGAGATTGCATGATTTTCTACAGGTTGTTCATCCTTTATTGAAGATATATTGTGCAAATTTCCCTTCAAAAATTAAAATGATTCAAAACATAATGGTACGGAATCATCTTGCATCATTTGATCATATGTTCCAGCTTCCAAGTCTTCATCTACAACCTGACATTCAATGGCATTTGGTGGATGCAAATCTAGATATGAGAAGTCTTGAACAAGGATTTCATTGCCCTCTAGATGGTCCAGATCAAAACTTATTGACGGTTGATTTCTGATTACACGAAAGTTGTCTCTGATGAACTGAAACGAAGTAAAACAAAAAGGAAAAGATCCTTCACTTACTTCAAAATTTTCTACACTTGCGTCCTCACTTCCATAGCTTATATGCATCGGCTAATCACCGAGCTACTGAAAGTGAACTTCCTCCTTCCACAAACCAGTTGTTGTTTTGTCTACAAGACTAGCTTATGTTTGGAGAACATAATCATCATCATACTGATCAAACTTAGGGAAATCATCAGTATAAACACATCATCAAGCATACATGTCAGATCAACAGATATATCTTCTGCAAGCTGATTTATAAAACAATCATTATCAGATCTATGACAACTGGGATAAGAAAGGAAATGTTCTAGATCGGCCACTTGTTTTTCTTCAATCAATGAGCCATGGTCTTGAACATCATACTCATTCCTTGTGGTGATATTTTGCATCATATCTTCCACTACACTTACCAAAACGTCGAGCTTTACCTCTAAAGATGTCAATTCCTTTGGATCTATGTTCTTCATCTCTTCTTCCTTCAACTTTTCCCTTCTGATCAGCAGATTGGCCTCTACATCTACTGCACTGTTTTGCATCTCTTTAAGTGTTGTAAGGTTCCTTTCCCTCAGCTAAAACTCCATTTCGAGATCAAAGGCTTTCGGATAATGCAAGAGAGTTGAATCAGGAGGAGGTCTTATATTAAGAGGCATCGAACAATAATTTTGGTTAAAGCTGGCAGAAAATTGTTGTACCATCTCCCCTGGTTGTCTTTTCAACTGGTTATACTCTTCTAGAATCAAGAAAGGGTTCTATCTGACCACCCACTTGTTGAGGAAAACTTTTACGAACTATTGGAAATCTGAGATGCTCGCATCAGGAAAGGTTTTGAACCAACTCTTGACTTTGCCTTGCAAAGAAAGAGCAAAAAGCCTAATACTGACATCCTCTTCATCAACTTCAAAAAGGTCAAGAAAAGACTCAAAATTCAGTACATGTCTCTTAGCAGTGATGTTGTCACAGTCACCACCAAATCTTGGTAGATATAGGTAATGATTTTTAGGGAAAACATGGGATATAGGAGGTAAAATCGGAGTCTTGTATCTATTTGGAATTTTACAAGGTATAGGAGTATATACAAAAGCTATAGAACTATTCTTGATCTCTTGAGGCTCATCAGTTTGAATATGGTCATCATAAGATTCGGAAGAAAGGTCTTGATCAAGATCAAAGGAACGAAAATATTTTTTATTCACAATCTTCAAAAGGAAGGAATCACATGTAGGTCTAGGATATTTTCTCAAATATAGTATACTTTGTAAATTCTTCTTGACATTCTTGGGAAAAGAGAAGAAATAATTTATAACAAAGAACATAATGTCTTGGATGAAATTCCAACTTGAATACTTGATCTTTCCATATTGTCCTTTCATGTTTGTGTTGGTTAGGTTCATCCTCCAGTGAAGTCCTTGGATTTGATCTCGAAATTGATTTAGAGTCGCCAGGTGAATGATTTCAGCCTTCCAGTGTCTGATCATTGTCCACCATCAACAATCAGATCTAAACTTGATACAATTTGCTAAGGAACATAAAACTACATTCCCCAGTATGGTCACCACTATCTTATCACCTGGATTGAACCTTGGGTTGAAGGAAGGCAATGCCAGGGTAACCACAAACCACGCTTAGCCAAGTAGCTAGCCCTACTAGGCCAGGAGAGGGCTCTCTCTGTAAGGATCTCAGCCAATATGACTGGATCAGGTAAAGGATATTAGGCTAGGTATAGTAGCACGAAGATTTGATTGGATTTTGAAGGGGTTTTGCTAGATCAGGAGGAGCTAGATAGTTTAGGTCTAGGGAATTAGGTCAAAATTGCAGGGTGTTCAATGGGGCAAGGTAGGTATAAGGCTTAGCACTCTAGGGCTTGATGGGTGAGGTGTTTTAAGATAGGTTAGAAGCCAGGAAGAGCATGTGTTACCATGGATCCTTCCTATACTGTAGAAAACATATAATGGTGAATATTTCCCCAAAGCAGACAGTGATGTTATGAATTCTGCCTATCAACTTGAAAACATTCACTTAGAAGCAATGAAATTATTAATGAAGTACACAAAACATATTAACATATGATCTCAAGAGAAGAAACTGAACTAAACTCCATACCACATGGATCCCAAAGAAATAGCTGCAATTTTTATTAATCTCCTGCTAAACTGCTACAAAATGATGTACAATCAAGGTATGAGGATCCAGTTGAGTCCAACCCTTTACAATGAGAAAGAAGAAGAAGATATAGGCTTTGTTTCAATCTCCTCCCATCCTTAGGGGTCGAATCCCTAAGATGAGGAGCTAATCTAACCAACTTTGAACAAGAAACTGGAATATATTGCATCTTAACAACTTGCCTCTAAAAGTGAAAAAACTAATTCATTTAAGCTCAAATTGACTTTAATCTAATGAATCTACCCTCTACTACTACTTATCCATCATATTTACAAGCCAAGTCATCATTTACATTAGCAAAACATCCTCCATGAGAGAAAATCCATGAACACAGTCAAAATATAGAAAAATAGCCATCATGTGCAAAATTTGCCCTACGCGCAGCACCACTAGCCCGATGCGCAGTGCCAATTTCAAATCCCTTTTGGAAGCCTTCCCGGCATCCACATTGAGCTCATGATAGCTCATTCGAAAGGTCTTCAAATATACTTTCCAAAACATCTATAATTTCTGTATTTGAAGCTCATTTCACCCCTCTAAACTTGATTCTCCCAAGACTTCTTTTGTGTGTCCAAAAAGTGGCAAAAAGGTCATTTTTGGGGTGTTGTTTGACCTTTTGGTGGACCAATTCTACCCCAAAAACTTAGAAAATCTATAGGGTGCATCTACTCATCACTCTGAATCCAAAAATGCAAACCATTTGTGCATTGGGTGCCACTAGCAAAAGCGCAGCACCGGTGGCGTTGCACGTTGAGCCACCTCCTGAACGCGCTGTTATCACTCAGGTTGTCCCTAAGCTCCTGAAGGGATACGGCCGAGATAACCACAAACCAATCTTTGGATTGTAGTTTCTAGCCCATCTGCAATCAGAGAGGGCTCTCTCTTGATGATTTAGCTTTGTTGATGATGATTTTAGGCTAGTTATTGGGTTCAATGGGTTTTGTTTATGTTTGGATGGTGTTTGAATGGAAGGAAGATGCTTTCAGGCAGAGAGGCATGCATAAAATGATAAGTTTCAAACCATTTGGCATGGAGTCAAGGAGTAGAACCGCAGGTAGGCTTACCTGATCACAAGAGGAATATGGAGCAAGGTAGCTGGACATGAAACAACCTTCAGGTTAAAGAGATGAAGTGAAATGTAATGAATGAGAGGCAATTAAGAATCTCTCAATCAGCTTAACAGAGGGAAGGAAAATGAGCTCTATCTAGGGGCAGTTAAGAATCCCTGGATAACTATCATACATGGTGAATTAGCACAAATATGAGCCAGGTGGAATTCATATTTATGCCTAAAACAGATGAATAACATAAAGAAACAACAGAAATTGAGCATAGAGTGAAATTAAACAAATTCTAAGCTACTATTTCTTTCTGATGTTTAGATAATGATGTATGAATGGAAAAACAGAGGTAAGAAACACTTATTAGATCATGTACCAGCACAATAATTCCACAGTCACTCTTCAACCATTAAACATAGTACACAATTCATTCTCCAAACTCGTAAGCAGTCTTTGATTATAGAAATTATCAGATATACAGTGCGAGTCTCTCCTTAAGCAAAACATCCAACCAACAAAAACCAACCCTCTTCACATTGTTCAGGGCTCTCTTTATAGGTAAAATATCCAGAAGTATTTATTACAACCGACCTAAACAGGTCTGCGGGAAAAAGTTTTTTAAACCTAAACTTGTGCTGAAATTAAATGCAAATAAAATATCTATTGAGCTACGCCAGAAGCAACAAGATCAAAAAGAGTTAATGTAGTGTCCTCTATGACTTGGTGCAGTGCTTTTGCAATAACTGAGCTTTGAGCTTTGGTCCACTGATCTTATGTGAGTTTTAATGTGCAGTCACTGTGATGATGAGCTTTGAATGGTTCCTTAACTGCTTCTTGACTTTTAAGGATTTCTTTTAATGTTTTATTCGCCTCGAGCCCTGAGAAGATCTTCACTGATACACTTTGCCGCAACACTGATACTCTTTGACATGGATTTTGGCTTCATATTTGCTCTGATACTCTTTAATGCCTGAATCAGGTCTCTCTCTTTCTTCTGATACGTTAAAACTGCAAAACCGGGTCTTTTCTGCCATTTTCAGCGCAAAAACGGCCATGGAATCAAAAGATTCCCTCAAGATTCCCCAATTTGGCCCATTTCCCGTAGCGAGCGCTACTCGCGCATCGAAAACTGCCTCAGAATTTGAATCCGAGCCTCCTAAGATGCATTTTCGCGCTTGCGCGCCCTTCTTTGGCGGGTGATGTTAGCATGACGTCAGCAGTGGGTCCTGGTATGGCGGATGACGTCAGCAGGGTGACGTGGCAGAGTGACGCAGCAGAGTGTTAAATGGTGCAGTGCCTTATATGTTTTTGCAATGTGATAGCGGTAACTGAAATGCTGCGATCTGCGATGAATTTGCAGTGAAACATGTCATGATAAATCATGTTTTAAGTGAAATATATGAATGAATGGAGGCATGCGGCGAGGAAACATTTGTGATGCGATATGCTTTTTTGATGTGATGGAAATGTCGCATCGGGGCAAGAGGAAGCGGCATGCATTTAGGGAACATGATTCTTGTGACCACCAATTGCCAACTTGTGATATCGCATCGGTGAAAAGGGGAAGGGTCATATGTATATGGCATGTAGTATTGCGATATGTCTATTTGCGAAATGGTATCGGCGGAGCATCCATCGGGGAGGACAAGAACGAGCAACATTACCTTGAGGCCTACAACAACAATAATCGCGTCATAGGGGAATCCAAATGGATCGGAAGAATGTTAAGGCAGTCGGCGAGGGTTATTGCGATCAGAAGAAGGGTATATATGCTTTTGAAGAGTATTTGAGGCCTCGGGAGGGTCCGATAACCTAAAAAAGAAGAATTTCATGCTTTGGAAGGAGTCCATTGCATTGGAAGATGGTTTTAAAGGGGCAAAATGAGGGTTCTTGCTATGTTTCAGACAAACTTAGCAATTCCCAAGTGTACTTATGGTTATCTTTCAACCACGGGGGAAGGGATAAATATATAGGGGAGTTACTTAACATAGTTTTTAGTAGGGGAAGGGGGAAATAGATAGGGAGCTATATAATAAAAGTTAATAGTTATTGTGACAGGTGATAAGAAAGCGCTAAGTATGTGAATCTTAGGCTATTAAGGGGAAAAATTATTTATAACGGGAGTATGAATATTCCCTGGGCAAAGCAGATCTTTACCAAGGCAATTGATATGAAAATGATGAAACTACGAGATATCAAGCAGATCTTGACCTCTTTGGGAAGTTAGTGAATGATTTGGGGAAGGAGGAAGAAGGGAGAGTTAGACATGCTTCGCTTGAGTCCTTCAAATGGCCACTTCCTGATAATTGTGACCTGAACAGATATGACACTTGAAAACATGAAATTGATCACAAATCAACATTCTGCAACCTCAAAACTACCTACCCAGCCTACGTACCTAGAATTTTCTCTTCTTTTTGGTTTGGGTTCACTTAGACTTGCAGACCCAGCTTTTCAACTTTTCTTTTTCTGTCCTCCTATCTACATCTACACTTATTTCATCCAGGGGCTCAGATTAAGCTGTTGAGCACCCTTGCTTCTCTACCTATCTAGGAATCTGCCAAGATTAAGCTGTTTGGACAAATGTTAATTCTCTATATTCTAAAATAGAAAATTGAAACCTAGGGAGACCAAGATTAAACTGTTTGGACCTCCCTTTAACCGAAAATTCTTCAAAATGGAATAGTACATCAAAATTGGAACACAGCAGTGGCCCTTGAACTGGCACATTCTCATGGGATCCTTCTTTGGCTTCTGTTAGCAAATATGGAACATTGCAGCATGCAAAGAATGACATATTTGGCATGTAAAAATGTCAATCATGAAAGATGAGTAACCTGCTGCAGCAGGAGGCTAACAGTGGCTCCACTTGGGGATGGCTTTTCTTTGTGAAAAGCCAAGAACAGCAGGTCAGACTGCCTTGATCTTCTGTCGTTGTTGTGGACTAGGAACACTTATTTCTGTTAACTGTTAAATGATTGAAACTTTGGAGAAAGAACAACACTTACCCCCGACTGAATTACTGTGAACTATATAGCATCTCCTGCTTTCTTCTGTGTGCTTAATGTTGTGTACAATGTTACCGGAGCACTTCCCTTTGGAATAGTCTCAATACATGGATCAAAACTGAGGCATTTTGCTTTAACTCTGTCTTTGAGAAGGTTGCTGATGTAGAACCAAGAATGTTCCTCCCTTTTGCTGGTATTGACCAAAGTTGTGGAAGCTTGATTGCGACATTTTTAATTGATTTCTCTATGATATACAGCAGTGCTCTTATCTTGTTATGGTTGCTCTAAATGTCCAAAACTGCACTGAGTGTCGATCTCCAATATGATTCAAAACAAAGAATCAACAAGAGCATTCCCTTTTGCTGGGTGTCAGGTGATTGAAGTTTAAAATTTTGAACGCAACCTCCTTCCAACATGAATCGCTGTAAAATACGGCGCTATCCCTTAATCCCTTGAGTGCTTTCAAATATATCTCAATTGGTCCTGAGCATCCTTCTGTACTTTTATTGCTCCTTTCACTCAATATTTCGTTGTACCGTTATGCTGAAACCAATGCAAAAGACAGAGCCTTTTGAAATGGATGATTTGCACGGGTTGTGCCTTATAAACTTTGCTGCGCTATTTCTCCTGAGAATGATGCCGTGACCGATTATTAAAATAGGGGACTACCTTTACTCTGTCTCCATAACTTTGCAGCTCGGTTCCAAGCAATCAGATTGCTTATATAAACATAAAAAGGACAGTGTTGACATATATACAAACATTAATATACAAATATATACACAGGGGCATTGTATCCCTTTAAAAGGGATCTCGATAATGTTTCAACATTCGGCCATTTACAGGGCCACTTCAGCTGTGCTGCCACCTACAGATTTGAGAAAATACGTGTTATTGCCTTGCACAACGCTAATCATAAATGGACCTTTCCAAAGAAAATCGAACTTTGCATGTTTGCCCTTGTCTTCTCTTCGTGAATGCTACCTTAGAACTTTGCTGCCAACACAGAAATCCTCAGCCTTGGCTCTTTTATCAAACATCTTTTTGAGCTTCTCTTGTAGAATTTGAGCTCCATCATACACCTGCTCTTTGGTTTGTTGAAGGTGAATGGTCTAATTAATTCTTCTTTGGATGTCATTTGGTTAAGCCTGAATCTCCTGTAACAGTTTGATAGTAGGAATGCCCAAAGATGAGGGAAATCTGGCTTCCATGCCATATACTAGCTCATAAGGGCTCATCCCAATGGATTTCTTGGTTGAAAGTCTGTTTGCCCACAGGGCATTTGTGAGCTTCCTATGCCAATTCTTTTTGTTTTCTTCCAGCACTTTCTTAATGATGTTGATGAGGCTTTTGTTGGATGACTCGGCCAAGCCATTACCTTGAGGATAATAAGATGAAGAGTGGCCCAAGGTAATGTGAAATTTATGGCAGAAATTGATCATCCTTTTGGATTTGAAGGCAGCAGCATTGTCAGTGATGATTTTCTGAGGGAATCCAAATCTAGAAAGGATATTGTCTTCAAGGAATCGGATAATAGTGGAGTCATTGGCTTGCCTACATGGGATGACTTCAATCCACTTGGTGAAATAAACGGTGGTTGTTAAAATCCACTTGTGCTGGCCTGAAGAAGAGGGATGGATTTCCCCTATGAAATCAAGACCCCATTGTTGAAAAGGTTGTTCGGTTGAGATGGGCTTAAGGAGCAGAGGCAACAGTTTTATTTTTCCTTCAAAGATTTGTTATTTGTGACATGAGACAGCAAATTTTTTGACATCTGCAAATAGAGAGGGCCAATAATAACCAGCCCTTAAAATCTTGTCAGCAGTGGACTTCCAATATAGATGCCCTCCACATTCCCCTGCATGGAACTCTTTCATGATGTTGTTGGTTTCATTTGTGGTTAAATAGTTTAGCAGTATTCCTTCATGATTTTTCCAAAACATGGCACCATCTAAGACACAGAACTTTAGAGCTTTCATCTTCAAAAATCTTTTCTTGGTTCTGGACAATCCTGGGGGAGCACACAGGTTTAACAATACATAGCAAATATCGGCATACCATGGGGATTGTAAAAAGGTTTCACTGATCTGTGGAGTCGCCAGCTCATGTTCATTGTCTAGCTGGTTAATATCTAAGGCCTGAAAGTTTGTTTCGAACATTAGCTTGGCTAAACCTTGTCCCTTTAATAGCTTTGTGGGTTTTATCTCTATGTCATATTCAAGGATACTGGCAATCCCTTTGCCTCTTTTGCCTTCTAGTCCCTCTTGATTTAATATGTCTTTTACAACAGAGTTTGGGACATAGGCAATCACATGTGAATACAAAATATAAACTCTGAAGTCTTTGATGGCTTTGACAAGGGCATAGGCCTGTTTTTCCATGATTTGGTATTTCAAAGGTGCATCTCTTAAGGCTCGGCTGAAAAATGCAATAGGCTTTTCATTTCCTTGATCATCCTTTTGCAGAAGGACAACAGTTATCGTTTGCTCTAAAGCAAAGGAAAAGATGATAAAATCCTTGTCAAATTGTGGACTTGTGAGTACGAGCATTTGAGTCAAGGCGGCTTTGATACTCTCAAAAGCCTGCTTGGTTTCCAGAGACCATCTTACCTTGGCATCCTTTTTTAACATGTTACTCAACAGTCTTATCATTTCTGCTAAGTTTGGGATAAATCTCCTTAGGAAATTGATCTTTCCAAGGAATGCTTGCAACTCTTTTATGTTTCTTGGGTATGGAATTTGAAGGATTGCTTGAATTCTTTCCGGATCAATTCTGATACTGTCTTTTGAGATGATGTGGCCTAACAAATTACCTTCCTCAAGGCCAAACAAGGACTTCTTGGGGTTCAAGGAAATGCCATATTTCCTGCATGTCATGAAGATCTGTCTTAAGTGCTTGAGGTGTTCTTGATCAGATTTGGAGAAGGGGGTTAAGTCATCAAGATAGACAACAAGGAATTCATGGATTTCTTTGGAAAATGCAATATCCATTGCCCTTTGAAAGGTGGCACCAACGTTCTTTAGCCCGAAAGGCATTTTAACATACTTAAATGTTCCCCAGGGTTGTTAGGATATTCCGACACATAGGAATAGTTAAGTTCAACTTGGTCTAGTATAGAGTTAGGTATAGAGTTAGGTAAAGTGTGTTTCTTTACCGTTGTACATTTTGTAACTTACAATCCGACGGTCACGATATGTAGTGATCCGACGGTTCATTCTCTCCTCGGTATTACCGACACTTGATCCGTGGCTTGACAGCCGATTGGTCCATGAATTCTATTTAAAGCGCATGGAGGGTCATTTGTAGGTTAACCGTGCATGAGAGAAGCTTATGTAAATTTTCATTCTTTTATTAATAAATTGCCTGTAGTAGCCACGTTGGCGCAGGCCGTGGACTGTTTCCCTCTCTGAGGGTTTTAACCACGTCAAAATACTGGTGTATTGATCTGTGATCTGTTTGTGAGCGGTGTCCTTTTGGTGTTCTGTCTGAGGAACTTACCCTGTATATTCCTACAAAGGACAAACCTAAAGGAGACAAATAGTTGAAGCAATCATCTTTGAAAAGTTGAAGGAGGCTATCTAATCAAGTCAAGATGTCTTCCACTTTCTTCAAGGAAAAGAAGAAGCTGCGGGACTCATCTAACTTCACTGCTTGGAGGATCAGATTGGAAATCATAGTTGATGTAATGTCCCCAATTAAATTAATTATGCTAAGATGAATTTCTATTTTTGCAATGAGGTGTTGGGAAATATTTTTGCATGTAAACTTAGGAAAAGTGGGTGGAGGGAGTCCCCACTTAATTTTTGGAGAGATGGAGGCCACCAACATTAGAGAAAAGGAAATATTAAATTGGTAGTGGGATGTGGGGCCACCCAAAAAGGGGAATTCAAACCCTTTAGGAAAGTCAAATCGCTAAGGGAAAGAGGTCGAAATATTGGATGGAGGGACCCACACGAGGAGGCAAGAAGAAATTATAAATAGAAGCATAGAAGCTATTGGGGTCTTTAGTTCATTCATCTATTTCCTTTGTTGCTCAAGTTGTTTGTTGGGTCACTAGTGCTGCTTAGCACAAAGTTCTCCAAGGGGAGAATTCACCCTTCCTTCGGTGGACTTCGAGTGCCACCCTAAGAAGACAAGCTATTGCTACTTTGGTGAGAGGGTAGTGGAGTATTGCAACACATTTCAGCATATCGCTTTAGCCAATTCATACTCCACGGAGGACGCAATAGAGAAATCGTACTACTCATTTTAGCTAGCTTTCGAAGGTATTTTGTCGGGAGAAAATCAGTGGAGTTGCTTGAGGGAGAGCTCAGCGTTTGTGGAAACTTTTGGAGCTGGAGGTTACTGCTATTGAGGGGAACAAATTTATCTTACTAGGGCCTGTGTAGGGGGTCACTGGACAACGTTTTTGTGGAGCTAGGTTCAACCATCTTGTGCTGGGATTTGATATAAAACCTCTCCCCTACATACGGAAAAAATTCCTAGACCATTCCTATTGTAGATTGAGGAGAAATAAGGAGATTCTACAACAAATAGAGCCATTAGGGACATAGTCTCTACTAAGGAGGGCGTAGCGCCAATTTTGGGTAATTCATGGAGGTCAGAATTAGCCCAAAACATTTCTAGGTTTGACAGTTAGGGGTCAAGGAGTTAACTCCTAATTTTGTAGAATTTTTGGGGAAGTTTTGGTGCTCCAAACAAAAGAATTATCTGGCATCCAGTGGGAGGAGAGAGCTGAAATTTTGGGTCCAGGATGGTCGGTAGAATTGGCCAAAACCCTTTCTAGGTTTTTGACAGGGATCTCATAAATAAATTGGCAGCATTTTCTAGGCAGATTTGAGGGGTCAAACAGGGGTCCCAACTCAGCCAACAATGTACTTCTTCAAGGGCCAGTGTAGTCATTTGTTGGGGAAATTCTTGCATCGTTTTGGCAGCTGATATTTATCCACCTGGAGCTTGTAGCTTGCTCTAAACAAGCCCAGGTGCACTCACTCCAATCTATTTTGTACTTCTTCAGCTATATAATAAAATTGGCCCATTTTGGCTTGTTTCTGGCTCATTTCTGGTTCTCTGATCTGAGTACATTTTTATTGTGTTGAATTTGTTGCATTCGCTTGATTATCACTGTGAATTTTCCATTAGGAACATTACAGTGGTATCAGAGCCTTGATCTTGGCCCAACTATGGGTAGCCAACAAGAACATGAGAGGATTGGGTATGAATGCATAGTGACAGGTGAAACCATAGACAAACCCATCGCTCAAGGGAAATTCTGTGTGCAGAAATTTTGGGGTGAAATCTGTTGGGATGATGAGAGGTTGGCCCACTTGAGGAGGGTGACAGACTAGACCCATCCTCACCCTTTTAGCAGAGACACTAGAGATGCGCACGTTGTGGGGATGCAACCATCTACATCATATGGGGAAAGCTGACAAAACCAGGGACAACTAGAGGGTGAGACCAGGGGGCGCTTTTGCTAGTGGAGACTTGGCTATAGACATCAGGAGCCTGAGGAAGAGGTTGAGCATGAGGTTGAGGGCACACCAGATTGTAGGGAGCACGTAGATACACCCAGTGTGGCACAAGAGTCATCCTCGTTGGAGACTCCCTTGACCACTCTAGTTGATATCTTAGTGGAGAGAATAGAGCATACATCAGTAGTGTGTAATATCCCGTTTTAGAGATATTCCCCAAAACCCCAGTAAACTCCAACTAAATACGCACAAATGATATAATAACCGGGAAGCTCAAAATGATAAAAATAATAGCGATGCAACATATAATAATGAAAACATGAAATATAAGTAGAGACTCGAGAAATGCAGAGAGAAATGCTAAGCCATTTTATTATACTGAGTAATGGAATGAGTATAAGAGGTGAACAAAGAATATGGCACCTCGACTTGCACCAGCCAAGTGAAGAAATGCATTCAGAATAGCAAAGGAATGGCCTCTCTCTAAATTGCGTGGATGTTGTTGGGAAACTGTTGTGCTGCTTCTGTTGCTGGAAATCAAATGAGGATTTGGGGTTGTTCCCCTCCTCACAAAATGCTAAAACTCTGGATTTAGCCTCTACTCAGAAAACCCAGAAAAACCCAGAAAGCGTTTCTGAAATGGCCGACCCCCGAAAATCGCCCCCTTGGGGAATCACGCAATCCCTCAAGGCTCTGCACTGCCACTGAGTAGAATCCCCCAAAATACTGCCTGAAACTCTGCCAAAATCCTCCAATATGCAAGAGCTAATCTCTTGCTCAATCTCCCAGCTCAACTCCTCCACAAACCCCAATCCGGAACTGCTGCCAGAAAAACTGCGTCCCTCTCTCTCAAGACTACGTAGTCCTCCAACACTCAGCTCCACCTCAATGCTAAAGATCAAAACTACTGCGAAAATATTGCTGAAACTACCTTGCCCGAGTGGGCACTCGAAGTCCCCCGGGGCTAAGGGTGAGATCTCCGAACGGAGACACTCAGTGCACTAAACAGTGCAGCAGACAGGCTAAACAACTAGCATGCTCCAAGTTGAAGTGACTAGCTCAAATGCTCATAAATAAATGCCAAAATGAGGAGGCTCCTCTCTCCTTTATAGCATTGGCCCCTCTCAAACCCAAGGTTCACCTCCTCCAACGTAATCCCCTTTTGCCACGTGTTCCTTTCCCATCTATGCAGTCCCTCCAAGTGTCTGCGTGGGCCCCATCTCTGCATGGTCCTTTCGCCCCCTTGGCTCCCCTTTAAGTCACAACGTTGTGCTACTAGGAAGTGACTTTTATTTTAAAAGTGAGTTATGTCCCCTTTTCCTCACCTTTTTATTTACAAATAACTATAGAAGGCAAAATTGAGCAAAATCGAATATTCTAATTAGATATAGCTAATTAGGAATATTACAGTGTCCCCTGGAAAAATGTTGTTGTCCTCAAGCAACTGAAGTGATGGATGCTGCAAAATTTTCTCACTCTCCCAAGTGGCATCCTCATCCGGCAAATTCTTCCACCTCACCAAGAATATCTAGATTGTTTTGTTCCGTAGCTGCCTCTCCTTGATATCAATAATAGCCTCCCGCTGCAACACCAAATGCCCCTCATCATTCGTGGGTGGCAGCTCATCTGTCACTGTCACATGCTGTCCCAACGCCTCCTTCAGGCATGATACATGGAAAACGTTATGAATCTTGCTGCTTTGGGGCAGCTCTAACTCATATGCAACCTGTCCAATCCTGCGTATCACCCTGTATGGTCCATAAAAGCGGGGCTTGAGCTTTTCAACCCCCTTTTGTTTCAGTGACGACTGTCGGTATGGCTGTAATCGTAGGTAGACCAAGTCTCCTACCTCAAACTGTCTCTCCACCTGACCCCTATCAGCATACAGCTTCTGCTGGTTCTGCGCTATAGCCATGTTATCCTTGAGAGCTCAGAGAATATCCTGACTCTCTTCGATCCAAATGTTGGCTCTCGGAGCCTTGCTAGCACCAAACATCACATCAACAAAAGATAAAGGATGATATCCATACAAAGCATAGAATGGTGACATACCGATGGACATGTGATGTGTAGTGTTGTAGTAGTACTCTCCCAGATGCAACCATTTCAGCCATGCTCGTTGCTGCCCACTGACATAGTTACGCAAGTAGCCCTCCAGCCACTTGTTAACTATCTCTATCTGCCCGTCCGTCTGTGGGTGATAACTAGTACTCGGTGTCAACTCCGTCCCCACCAACTGGAAAAGCTCCTGCCAAAATCCGCCCATGAAACAACTGTCCCTGTCACTGGTGATGGTCTTGGGAAGACCATGTAACCTAAAAATCTCTTTGAAGAACAACTCGGCCACCTGTGCTGCTGTGTAGTGTGCGGATATGGTGAAAAGTGTGAGTACTTTGTCAGCCGATCAACGACGACAAAGATGCAGTCTTTGCCCTGTACCATGGGCAACCCTGTGATGAAGTCCATCGAAATACACTCCCATTTCCCTTCCGGAATGGGAAGAAGCTGCAATAGTCCTGCTGGATGGTTCATCTCCCCCTTGTTCCTCTGGCAAACATCGCACTCCCGGACATGCTGGAGTACATCCTCCTTGAGAACCTTCCATGAGAACCTCTCTCTAATGGCCCTATAGGTTTTGGTAAACCCTTGATGACCTGCCAATGGTGAATCATGTGACGCCCGAAGCATCTTCTTCTTGAGCTGAGATCCCTCAATCAAGAAGATCCGGTCCCTGTAGTAGATGATCTCATCGACCACCCTGTACCTATCATCCGCCACCTGCCCATCCAGAACCTCACATGCAAATCTATCCTTGGAGTACTCTACTAGGAGTTGAGCCCTCCAGTCTGCGTCCAAGCTCATAAGAGACAACGTGGCTGGTCTACGTGAAGGGCATCTGCTACCACGTTGTTCTTACCCTTGACATACTCAATGTCAAAGTCATACGCTTGGATTTTATTGATCCACTTCTGCTGCCTCTCCTGTAGCTGCTTCTGCTCCAAAAAGAACTTGAGGCTGTTGTGATCAGTCCTCACCATGAACCTGTTACCCACCAAATACTGCCGATACTTGGCCAATGCATGCCTGATGGCCAGCATCTCCTTGTCGTATATAGAATACAACCTCTTGCGCGGAAGGAGCTTCCATCTCTCAAAGGCTATAGGGTGACCTCCCTGCATCAACACTACGTCGATCCCCTCTCCCAACGCATCACACTCCAAAACAAATCGCTGCGTAAAATTTGGCAATGCAAGCACTGGGCAGCTGCTCATAACCTCCTTGAGCCTGTCAAAGGCTTGCTGCGCTGTATCCGACCAACTGAATGCCCCCTTCCTCGTAAATCTGTCAGGAGTGCAGCAAACTGTGAGAAACCCTTGACGAACTTTCGGTAGTAAGTGCAAATGCCAATGAATCCTTGAAGTTTTGTCACGTTTCTCAGCTCTGACCAATCTCTGATGGCCCTGATATTCTCCTCGTGGACCCTTACTCCGTCCACCCCTATGATGTGTCCCAAGTATAGCATCTCCATCAACCCGAACTCACATTTGGAGAGTTTGACATAGAACTGCTGCTCCTCCAAGATGCACAATACTGTCTCAATGTGCTGGAGATGCTCCTCCCAAGTCCTGCTGTAAATGAAGATATCATCAAAGAACACCAACACAAACTTCCTTAAGTGATTGTGGAAGATGTGATTCATGCAAGATTGAAATGTAGCTGCGGTGTTGGTTAGCCCGAAGGGCATCACCAAAAACTCAAAGTGCCCACAGTGACACCTGAAGGCGGTCTTGGGAATGTCCTGCTCCCTCACACGAATCTAATGGTACCCAGATCTCAAATCAATCTTTGAGAAGAACCGTGCTCCTCTCAACTCGTCCATCAACTCATCGATCCTGGGTATGGGGTACCTATTCTTCAAGGTCTTCTTGTTCAGCGCCCTGTAGTCAATGCACATCCTCAATGTGCCATCCTTCTTCTTCACCAATACCACGGAAGAAGCAAAAGGACTCGTGCACGGTCGAATGTGCCCAAGAGCTAGCAACTCCTGAATGGCCCACTCAATCTCATCCCGATAGGCCTTGGGATGCTTATAAGGGGTGGTGATCACTGCCTATATGCCCTGCTCGAGCTCAATGGTGTGCTCAAACCCCCGGTCCAGTGGCTATCCTGGCAGAATCTCCCCAAATACTATGGCATACTAGTCAAGGATGGATTGTATCTTTGGGGGCACTGTCTGCCATGTAGTCCCTGCCTCTGATGCACGCAGCTCCACTGCCCACTCTATGTCTCCCTTCTGGAAGTTTGCCTCCATCTGATGAGCCGAAACAGTCTGTGTTGTCCCCGTATCTTCTCATGCCTCCCTGTCTTCTCATCATCCCACTCCATCTCTAGGGCCTTCCAATCTGTAGTGACCTTCCCTAGAGTGATAAGCCACTGAACACCCAGTACTATGTTGGTGTTTGGAATGTTGACCACGAAGAAGTGATCAGTCAGTGTGTAGGTGCCTATTGTCACTGATAGCTCTGGAACATAACGAGTACACACCATGGTCTGATCTCCTGGGACCAAAACTGAAAATCCATCGAAGCTCTCTGTCAGTATACCTCTCCGCTCAACCATCTGTGCATCGATGAAGTTGTGGGTGGCCCCACTGTCAACCAAAACTGATACTCACTGGCCACGTACTATCCCCTGTACGCGTAGTGTCATATACTTGGGAACTCCTCGCAACACTGCAAGGGCTCCTCCGGTAGGTGCAAACGCTGCACCGCCTGCTGCTGGTGGTGGAGGCGGCAAGGGACCCTGCACTGTATGACTATCTCCTGCCTCCACACCATCCTCGTCATCCTCTTCCCTGCTACTCTCAGAGAAGACTTCAATAAAATGTGCTTTTCCAGTAGCACATCTATGTCCTGGTGCCCACAGCTCCTGACAGGTGAAGCACAACCGCTTCTTCTTCAACTCCCTCCTGGCATCATCGTCAATTTGTACTCGTCCTGGATTCCCCTTTGGAGGTGGAATCCTCACATCCTTCCCCTTAGACTGGAAAGTCTGTCTCTGGGGGTAAGGTGACCGGGTCCTGGTTAAGACATCCTATAAATCCCGGGTCCTGCTAATAGCGTCCTGGAGTGTGGCTGGTCTAGTGGATTGGACTAAACCTCAAAGTGGCTCTACTAACCCCTCAACATACATATAGATCCTCCGTGCCGTGGATAGATCTGGCACCATCACTTAGACCCTCAAGAAATATGCAATGTAGGTCTTTGGGCTCCCTGTCTGTTTGAGCCTCGTCAGCTCAACAAAATGCTGCTCTGGATCTCTCTGGTCGAACCTCTCTATCAATCACCTAGTGAACTCGGCATATGTTGTCACTATAGAGTGTCCGAGTGTAACCATCCCATGGAACCACCCCTGGGCCTCACCATCCAAATGTAATGTTGCCACCTTGATGGCCTCTGTCTCCAACATCTGGTTAAGCTAGAAGTAAATATCCAGCTTCTACACCCAAGACTTTGCCGAACTGTTTGATGAACAATCAAACGTAGGCAAGTGGAATCTACTAGCTGCACGGTGGGTGTCACCATCATGATAATGCCGGTACCATTTGTGATGGTCTCGGGGTCTACTATCCCGCTGGATCTGAACAAAGTCTCTGAATGAGAGAGCCTCCCTGAACTCTTGCCCATAGGCCTAGTACTTTGCAAAATAATCACCCATATGACCGGGCTTTGCCTCCTGCTCGGCTTCGGGCCCCGTGTCTACTCCTAAGAAAGTGGGCATGGTAGAGCGTGTAGGGGCATGTGAGGCCACCTGCTGAGTAGTATCACGTTGCTCTGGCAAATGGAAGGATGCACCCGATCCCTCACCAACCTGGAAAACCCGTGGGCTTTCACGCTGTCTAGCCTCTACTGTCGTGAATCTTTGCCCCATCACCTCCATCTGCCTCGACAGATCCTGCACTGATTTTAGGAGCATATCCGCAAATCTCTTCCCGTCCTCATCTACCATCGGATCCTCCTGCTTTGCGTCCACCACAGGCTCCTTCTGTTCTGTGTCCACCACAGGCTCTTCTTGTTTTGCGTCTACCACTAGAACACAATCTCCCCCTCGGTAGGTGTTCTCCAACCTATGCCCAGTGTCTCTGTATCTCCTGCCTCTGTAACAGATGTAGGGTTTTTCCATCAGTGTCATAGATTGCTAGCTCCACAGGTTGAGCTAGAACTATGCTCTGATACCACTGTAATATCCCGTTTCAGAGATATTCCCCAAAACCCCAGCAAACTCCAACTAAATATGCACAAATGATATAATAACCGGGAAGCTCAAAATGATAAAAATAACAGCGGTGCAACATATAATAATGGAAACATGAAATATAAGCAGAGACTCGAGAAATGCAGAGAGAAATGCTAAGCCATTTTATTATACTGAGTAATGGAATGAGTACAGGAGGTGATTAGAAAAGATGGCACCTCGACTTGCACCAGGCAAGTGAAGAAATACACTAAGAATAGCAAAGGAATGGCCTCTCTCTGAACTGCGTGGATGCTGTTGGGAAACTGTCGTGCTGCTGCTGCTGGAAATCAAATGAGGATATGGGGCTGTTCCCCTCCTAAGAAAATGTTGAAACTCTAGAATTAACCTCTACTCAAAAAACCCAGAAAAACCTAGAAAGTGTTTCTGAAATGGCCGACCCTCGAAAATCGCCCCCTTGGGGAATCACGCAATCCCTCAAGGCTCTATGCTACCACTGAGTATAATCCTCCAAAATACTGCCTGAAACTTTGCCAAACTCCTCCAATATGAAAGAGCTAATCTCTTGTTCAATCTCCCAGTTCAACTCTTCCACAAACCCTAATCCGGAACTGCTCCCAGAAAAACTGCATCCCTCTCTCAAGACTGCGCAGTCCTCCAACGCTCAGCTCCACCTCAATGCCAAAGATCAAAACTACTGCGAAAAGCCTGCTGAAACTACCTTGCCCGAGTAGGCACTTGAAGTCCCCTGGGGCTAAGGGTGAGATCTCCGAACGGAGACACTTAGAGCACTAAACAGTGCTGCAGAGGCTAAACAGCCAGCGTGCTCCAAGTCGAAGTGACTAGCTCAAATGCTCATAACTGAATGCCAAAATGAGGAGGCTCCTCTCTCCTTTATAGCGTTGGCCCCTCTCAATCTCAAGGCTCACCTCCTCCAATGTAATCCCCTTTTGCCACGTGTTCCTTTCCCATCTGCGTAGTCCCTCCAAGTGTCTGTGTGGTCCTTTGGCCCCGTTGGCTCCCATTTAAGTCACAACGTTGTGCTACTCGGAAGTGAACTTTATTTTAAAAGTGAGTTATGTCCCCTTTTCCTCACCTTTTTATTTACAAATAACTATAGAAGGCTAAATTGAGCAAAATTGAATATTCTAATTAGCCATAGCTAATTAGGAGTATTACATAGTGCCATCTATTGATGAGGTAACTGGGGGCACGTTTGGATGATAGCAACACACGACATATGGCGGTGGTGCCAGGAGACATATCGTCCCTTGATGGTGCACCAGGAGATACAAAGGTATTAGGGGATGGCCGTCCACAACAATTCCATCAATTTCAAGCTGACCTTCTAGCATTAAAGAGGAAGGTTGTGTCAGTGCAAGAGGCTATTTTGCAGCAAAATGAGGAGCTGGAGGGCATGAGAGCGGTTTGTGCCGAGTCCATGGCCAAATTAACTCACGTTGGGGAGAGGTTGGATTCCCTACTGGCGCAGCTAGGGTGCACATTGGAGTGTTAGAGCAACCCTCTTCAGGCATACATAGACGCGGTTGGCAACACTGTTAGGTTACCTTTGCCCATTGGAGAGAGAGAGACAGAACCTAGTCAAGTTTCATGTGTTGACCAGGATAGCAAGATGAGACGACTTGAGTTGCACAAGGTGCGACATCCGCATGCTAGGGTTCCTCTATGTGTGGGAGTTCTTGCATTGGATCTCTCTGTTGGGGTTAGATGGCGAGAGATTCTGAGTTGGTACTCGGTGGAGTGGGCTACGGAGATGGTAGTGGACCGAGGTGTAGTTCAGCAGGAGCTTCTGTAATGTTCCTAAATAGGAAATTCAATGATACACTACGCAAATAGACAAACCAACATCCAGAAATGATATAAAATCAATAAACACCCATGAAAGCACTGGAAATAGAGAACGTCTGGGCCATTTTATTAAATCTTTCTGGGGCAAATACAACAGTGATGGAATGGTGCACCTGGGCTTGTCTCCAAGGACAAGCGTGACAAAACCCAAGTGAGAAAATGATAATCCTAGAGCTGCCCCACTGCTGCTCCAGAGGTGAGATCTATGCTGCCCAGAAAACTGTGCTGCCTACTAGAAAGAATGTGTTGGAAACCCTGCTTCCTATGCTCATAAAATTTTGTAACTTCAGCGCCCAACTCTTTAACAAAAGCCCACCAAAACCCAGGAAGGGTTTGGCCTAGTTTAGACACATGAAAATCGACCTCCAAGGACCACATCCTCTTCCTCACATTGGCAATCTCAACCTATTTGGAACTGGCTAGCAAATCCCTCATAATCTGCCCCGAAACTGAGATGTTATCCCCTGTGGCTTTCCTCCCTTCTCTAGACTGAACCCAACTCCGTAGTTCTCTCCACCAACTCCCACGTGACCCAAAATGGCCCTCTACGCAGTGCACAAAAGCTATAAGTTGAGTTTCCCAAATGCAGCAACCTCCTACTCCAAACCCCCCCCCCTCCCCCAAAGGCTGATCCTCTGCTGTACTCCAACTCTCCAAACTTCTCCGGCAAGTGCTGCCCTGATGCACTCCCAATCCCCTCTGCGTGTTTCCCTTCCTCCTTGTTCCAGAAATGTGCTCTGCTAGTCCGAAGGCTGAGTAGTATGGCCACAAATCTCCTCCGATTCTCCTCAAGGTAGTGTGAAAGGCCTTCCTAGGGTGGCATTTGAAGTCCCCCGAAGGAAATGTTGAGTCTCCC
Organism: Pinus taeda; assembly: GCA_000404065.3. Classification (NCBI taxonomy): domain Eukaryota; kingdom Viridiplantae; phylum Streptophyta; class Pinopsida; order Pinales; family Pinaceae; genus Pinus; species Pinus taeda. The sequence goes on along the minus strand of APFE030040976.1, from coordinate 70,239 downwards.
GCCTGAGAAACTCGATGCTAAACAACCAAGTAACTCAGCTAAGCAGCTTGAGCAACACAAGTAAATTCGATGTGCAAATGAATGCCTCAATTGGGAAGCTCTCCCTCATATTTTCATGGGCCTTCCTTTCCTCGTGTGGGCCCCTCTCCAAGCCATTCGATTCCCCTCCAAGGCAATTCGAATTGCCTAAGTGCGTTTTCCCACGTGGGTGGTCCCCACCTCCCACTAGCAATCTAATTCAACCTTCCCTTCTCGTAAGTTCCTAAGTAAAAAATGCTTGGTTCTTTTACTTATCAAAATTTATGCAAAATTGTGGAGAGACCAAAATCTGTTACAAATTTATTTGGGAAGGGACATAACAATCCTCCCCTCCCAAATGTTGCTTTCCCTCAAGCAACTTCAACACCGGATGCTCCAGAATGTGCTGACCCTCCCATGTGGCATTTTCATCCAGCAGGTTCTTCCAACGCACCAAAAACTCCCTAATGGTACTGCTCCTTAGCTTCCTCTTTCGGATCTCCAAAATGGCTTTAGGCTCCAAAACCAGATGGCCCTCATCATCCAGTGGGTGTAACTCCACTGATGTTGTCACCTGTTGTCCCAACACCTTCTTGACGCATGAGACATGGAAGATGTTGTGAATTCCGCTCCCTTGAGGTAGCTCCAGCTCATAGCCCCCTTCTACAACTTGTCTGACCACCCTGTACGGCCCATAAAAACGTGGTTGTAGCTTCTCGACCCCTTTTTGCTTGAAGGTGGACTATCCGTATGGCTGTAATTGGAGATACACCAAATCCTCCACCTCAAAAAGTTTCTCAGTTCGGTGCCTGTTAGTGTACATCTTCTGCTGATTTTGTGTTGTTAAATTTGTCCTTGAGAGCCTTGAGAATATCTTGGCTCTCTAGGATCCAGTCTTTGGCATTTGGGGCCCCGCTATCTCCAAAAACAATGTCAGCGAAAGATAATGCATCATAACCATACAAGGCACGGAACGGAGTCATACCGATGGACATGTGATGGGTGGTGTTGTAGCAATACTCGCCCAAGTGCAACCATCGAATCCAAGCCCTCTGCTGCCTAGTCACGTAGTTCCTAAAGTACCTCTCCAGCCACACATTAACTTGCTAGGTGTGGCCATCTGTTTGGGGGTGGTAGCTCGTGCTAGGGGTGAGCTCAGTACCAACCAATCTGAAGAGCTCCTGCTAGAATCCTCCCATGAACCTGATGTCCCAATCACTCACTATGTTCTTAGGAAGCCTATGCAACTGGAAGACCTCCCTGAAGAACAACTCTGCAACCTGTGAAGCCAAATACGGGGTCAAGATGGCGAAAAAGTGGGCATACTTAGTCAACCGATCAACTACTACATAGATGCAATCTTTGCCCTGTATTGTGGGGAGCCCAATGATGAAGTTCATGGAGATACTCTCCCATTTCCCCTCAGGGATGGGGAGTGGCTGCAATAACTCGGTGGGGTGAATCAGTGCCCCTTTGTTCCTCTGACATGCCTCACACTCCTGTACATGCTTCAACACGTCCCCCTTGAGGCCCTTCCATGTGAAACGCTCCCTAACTGCCATGTATGTTTTTCTGAGCCCCTGATGCCCTGACAATGGCGAGTCATGTGCTCCCTGGAGCGCTCTCTCCCTCAATTGCGAGTTGGGAACCGGAAATATGCACCCCTTGTAGTAAATGACCTTGTCCATCACCCAGTAGTGCTCATCTGCGTGGGTCCTCTCCAGAATCTTGCATGCCCTCCTATCTTTGGAATACTCTACCAACAACTAGGCCTTCTAATCATGGCAAATGCTCATGAGTGAGAGGCCTGTAGCTCTCCTGGATAGGGCATTGACCACTACATTGTGTTTCCCTCGCACATAATCTATGTCAAAATCATAGGCCTACACCTTGCTGACCCATCTCTGCTATCTGTTGTTGAGGCCCTGCTGCCCCATGAAGTGACGAACACTGTTGTGATCAGTCTTCACTCGGAATCTGTTACCCACCAAATACTGCTGAAATTTGGCGAAGACATGCATGATGGCCAACATCTCTTTGTCATATATAGAATATGACCTCTCATGGGGTAAGAGCTTCCAACTCTCAAAAGCAATGGGGTGCGCATCCTGGGATAACAATGCCCCGATTCCCTCCCCGGATGCATCACACTCCATAGTGAAAGGCTGGGAGAAGTCCGGAAGTGCCAATATTGGACAACTGCTCACCACCTCCTTGAGGCAGTCAAAAGCTAACTGTGCCCCATTTATCCATGCGAAAGCCCCTTTCTTAGTCAAATCCATGAGAGGAGTTGCTAACTGCGAAAACCTCTTGACCAACTTCCAGTAATATATGTAGATGCCCAAGAAACCCCTCAACGTTGTCACATCTCTGGGTACCGGCCAATCATGGATAGCTGCTAACTATGAAAACCCCTTGACAAACTTCCGGTAATATGTGTAGATGCCCACGAAACCCCTCAATGTTGTCACATCTTTGGGTACCGACCAATCATGGATAGCTCAAATTTTCTCCTCATGTACCTTCACCCTATCTGCTCCAATAATATGCCCATGTAGAGCATCTCTGTTAGGCCAAACTCACACTTGGACAACTTGGTATAGAACTATGGTTCCTCAAAAATACGTAGCACCTCCTCCACGTGTTGGAGATGCTCCTCCCAAGTTTTGTTGTATATCAGTATGCCATCAAAAAACACCAATACAGACCTCCTCAACTGCCTCTGAAACACATGGTTCATACGTGACTGGAAAGTAGCTGGGGTATTGGTCAACCCAAACGGCATGATCAAAAACTCAAAGTGCCCATAATGGCATCAAAAGGCTGTCTTGGGAATGTCTTGATTCTTCAGCCTAATTTGATGGTACCTCAAACATAGATCTATCTTAGAGAAGTACTTGGCTCCTCTAAGCTCATCCATCAACTCATCGATGTGAGGAATGGGGTATTGGTTATTCAATGTCTTCCTGTTGAGTGCCCAGTAGTCAATCCACATGTGCAAGGTTCCATCCTTCTTCACCAGCACTATTGAAGAAGCAAAGGGACAGGAACTTGACCTGATGTGGTCCAACGCCAACAACTCTTTGATGGCCCACTCAATCTTGTCCTTATAAGCCTAGGGGTGCCTATAAAGGGTGGTAATCACTCCCTGCATACCAGGCTCCAACTCGATGGTGTGCTCAAATCCCCTATCTGGTGGTTGCCCTAGTGGAATATCTCCAAATACTACTGAGTATCTGTCTAACAAGGCCTTTATGTCCAGAGGTTGTGACTGGGCTTCTCCCCCAACATATGAAACCCTCAGCTCATTGCCCATGCTATGTCTCCATGTCACAGATTTGCCTCCATCCTATGCGCTAAGACTGTCTGTGGTGGTTATGAATGCATGCTTTTGAGGACCACCAACTTGCCATCCGGGCCAATGAACTCCATCTCCAGCTTATTCCAATCAGTGGTAACTCGCCCAAGGGAGTACAACCACTAGACACCCATCACCACGTCGGTGTTTGGCACATCAACCACAAAGAAATGGTTTATCATGGAGTAGTTCTCCATGGTCACCGTCAAGGCGGGCACATACTGAGTGCACTGCATGGCCCAGTCACCAAGCACCAGGAATAAAAAGCCCTCAAACTCGATGATGGTGAGGCCCATCCTCTGAACCAACTAGGCATCTATAAAGTAGTGGGCTGCCCCTATATCGTACCTCTAATCCTCAATGTCAGAAATTTGGGGACCTTGCATAAAGAAGCAAGGCCCCCCCGGATGGAGCAATGGATGCCCCTCCTTGTGGATATGGTGGTGGTGGTGTTGGAATTTCTAAGTTTAACCCGTTAGAAATTCTTCCTATACTATCTGGTTTATTTCTTCCTACTTGTTTAATTACTTAACAAGTTATTTACCATGTAAATACTAAAAATAAACACAAGTACAATATCAACGTCTACAGATCATCAACTAAAAGAAAACAAGCACACAAGTGACACGGTTATTTTTGGACCAATGTCCCCGGAAAAACCCAATGCGGGAAAATCGGTGCAGCTCTTCAGAGGGTTTTATTATTATGCAGTTTTGAAAATAAAACTACGGTGCCAGAAATGGCTCACCCAACAGAGAATGCCCTTGGCAATAGTACCTCTCCTCAAAGATAGATATTACAGCCAATTAATCACCAGATGAATGATCCCACAACAACAATTGTAGCTTCCACTGCTCTGCATCACTCTGATAGGGACTGCGTCACCCTTCCCAGCTCACTATCACCTAGTCTAGCACCTAGTCTGCCCCACGAAAACCTCCCAGCGCTGCCTATTGGCCCTGCATTAGCTCTGCTAGCCTTTGCGTCAGCCCTAAGAACTTCTGCGTCACACACGTTGGCCTCTCCTAGCTCTGCAACTCCTAGCTGCCTTTGTGTAGCACCCAACTGCCTCTGCATCAACCTCTCTCGGCTCTGCATTGTCTCTCTAGTACCAACTCTGCCTCTCTGCTATGTATTCACTACCCCTCGCTGCTGATCAGTAATTCTATCTCTCTTAGCTAACCCTGCTCTACAGAATAGAATGATTGATCACTCTAGTGTGTTCTCCAACCGACCCTCAAGCCTCCTCTTATACTTTTCTCTTTGGTCCATCAATGACCGAGATTAAATCTCTCATCAATGGCTAAGATTAGATTTGGCTTGATCCATGACTTTTGGAACCTTCTAACCCAGTTTTATATTAATACCCATTAATATTTTATTTTTCCTAAGTTTAGACTTAGGAACTCCATTAAAAATATTAATTATTTTAATATCTCCCAAACCGGTTAGAATCTACCCAAACCATGTCTGCATCTTGGAGATCTCATGTGTTTTAGCCTCTCCACCAATTTTCATGGCTAGAGCACATTCGATGCTACCCCAAATCAACAGGTGGTCCCCTCTTTGCCAGACTCTCACCATCTCCCACACCACACTCCAACTCCACCTCATCCTCCTGATCACTATTTGAGTAGGCCTCAATGTAGTGGGCTTTGCCAGCTGTGCACTAATGGCCTAGTACCTAGGGCTCCTGACAAGTAAAGCACAACTTCCTCCTCTTGAGGTCCCTCCGTGTCTCATCATCCAACTGCCCCCACCCTTGGGTTTCTCTCTGTGGTGGTGGTCTAGTATCAGTCCTGTTCTAAGGGTAGGGGGTACGTGCAGGAAAGGGTGCTCATGACTTGGGGATGGCCCCCTGTAAATCTTTGGCACATGTAAGTGCTTCTTGCTGCGTGGAGGGTCTGCATAACTTCACTAGTCCATGCAGGGGCTTTAGTAGGCCCTTTATGAAGGTGTACACTCATCCGAGCATATGATAGGTCTAGCACCATCACTGAGACTCTCAAGAACTCCGATATATACTGCTCTGGGTTACTTATTTGTCGGAGTTGGGTTAGCTCCCTGAAGTGAGCCTCTGGATCCCTCTGGTCAAAACACTCAACCACCCTCCTGGTGAAATCCTCATACGAAGTCACATTGGCATGCCCCAATGTAGCCAAGCCATGAAACCACCAGTCATGGGCTTCCCCTTCCAAGTGCAGTGTGGCCATCTTGATGGCCTCCAACTCCAATCCGGTTGAGTTGGAAATAAGTGTCCATCTTTTCAACCCAGTCTCGAGCAATGCACTTGGTAGTGCCATCATATGTGGGGAAGTACATCCTCCCTATAGTCCGCCACAACTCATAGCTCTGCATGCCATGTCCTCCATAGCCCTTTCTCTTCTCATTCTGCTTGAGCTTGTAGAAATCTCTGAAAGAGACTACTTCCTTGAAGTCTGCTCCCATGGTCTACCATTCCCTGAAGTGCTCTCCCATCTGTGAAGGATCTTCGACCCCTACTGGTTCATTCTGTGCCAAAGGCACGAAAGAGGGCAATGTAGCTTGAGTTGGCCCACTTGATGGAGGTTGTGCCGCGGGTGAAGGATGATTGAATTGTTGAGAGGCCTCTGAAGTCTCTACAAATAGAAACCCCCTAGGAGTGCTTCTCTCCCGGTTCTATGGTTTGATCTCCTTTAGCATGTCCTTCTGACCCTTTGCTAAATCATTCAAACCCTTCAAGAGGCTATCAAAGGCCATCTCTTCCTTGCTCTTGGGCTCTCCCATGTGTTCCACTACTACATTTCCCCTCTCCTCCATGTTTGGAGTGATTTCAAGCTCTCCTTCTCTGCTTCGGTACTTCTGCCTCCTGTACGTAATATTCTACCGGTCCTCTTCACTCATAGGAGAAGCTCCCCATAGCGGAGCCAAGACCTGGGATCTGATACCACTGTAATGTTCCTAACTAGGAAATTTAGTGATACACAAAGCAAATAGACAAACCAACATCCAGAAATGAAATACAATCAATAAACACCCATGAAAGCATTGGAAATAGAGAACATCTAAGCCATTTTATAAAATCTTTCTAGCACAAATACACTAGTGATGGAATGGTGCACTTGGGCTTGTCTCCAAGGACAAGCGTGACAAAACCCAGGTGAGCAAATGATGATGCTAGAGTTGCCCAACTGCTGCTCCAGAGGTGATCTACGCTACCCAGAAAACTACGCTTCCCGCTGGAAAAAATGTGCTGGAAACCCTGCTTCCTATGGTCAGAGAATTTTGTAACTTCAGCTCCCGAGTGTTCAACAAAAGACCACCAAAACCCAGGAAGGGTTTGACCTAGTTCAGACCCCTGAAAATCGATCTCCAAGGACCACATTCTCCTCACGCTGGCAATCTCGGCTTGTCTGAATTTGGCTGCGAAAGCCCTCCTAATTTGCCCCAAATGTGAAAATTCTATCACTGCAATAGCTGATTTATTTTTCCTACTTATTCCACAATAAGTTATTTATGAAATTACTTCAATAAACATTAAAATAAATACTGTTGCAGATATCACACTGTAATACAGAAACAACACAAGCATTAACACATTGACACAAATATTTTGGACAACAGTCCCCGGAAAAACCCAATGTGGGAAATCGGTGCAACAAAGGAGGATTTTATTATTCAGCAATTCTTCAGTACAACAGGGTGCCAAACTAGCTTACCCACAGAGAGAAATAGTTCTCCAACACTTCTCCCAATCTCAGCGTCAGCCCCGCTGACCTCTGCATGGCTCTCAAACCCTCTGCGTTAGCCCCGCTGACCTCTGCATGGCTCTCAAACCCTCTGCGTCAGCCCCTTCTTGACTGCATTAGCCCTAGGCCTCTCTGCGTCACCCACGCAGGCCCAGCTAGTGACTGCGCAGTCTTCTGCTGCCTCTCATGCCTCAACACTGATCTCCAGTGGCTGATCCCACCTCTTTGCTCCGAACTTTCTACCTCCTGACTACTCACCAGACCACTGGTTCAATTTCTCAGCTAACCCCGCTCTAGAAATTGAACTGACTGGTCTCCCTCAATGTGTTTTCCAAGTGACCCTCAAGCCTCCTCTTATACTTTTCTTGTTGACAAATCAACGGCCGAGAATAAGTCCCTAATCAACCGCTAAGATAAGATTTGACTTGATCCATGAATTTTGGACCATTCTAACACAGTTTTATATTAATTCACATTAATATTTTATTTTCCATAAGTCTAGTCTTAGGGACTTCATTAAAAATATTAATTATTTTAATATCTCCCAAACTGTTTAGAATCACCCCAACCCTCTCATGGCTAGAGCATATCCGATGCTACCCCAAGTCAACACTCCCTCTTAGCGAGGACTATGCTCTAGTAATACTCCTCACTGAGTATCATCCTGATCATCCGACATCGATCCCTGTGCTAATGCTAAGCCTCCCTGCCCAACATCCTCTGCTTTGTTGCATCCTGTACAACTGCCCATGGCTCTGCTACTGCCGCTGTTGCATCTGTAAAACAACTCCCTCTGCATCTATGTTGCTGCTTGTCCTTTCTCCCAACACTGCATCTGCACTGCAACTCCCTCTGCATCCTTGCTATTATCACTCCCATTTCTGCTGCTGAAACGGGTTCTTTACTATCCCCATCTTTTCCCTGAAGTAGTCAAACTTTGTCCTTCCAAGGGCCTTGGTGAGGATGTTCGCCACCTGTTCCCTTGTAGGAATGTAGTTCAACTGTATAGCTCCTCGTTGGACACAATCCTTGACAAAGTGACACCAGATATCAATATGCTTCAACCTATCATGAAACACTGGATTCTCAGAGAGTTTGATGCAACTCTCATTATCGCACATGATCCTGGTTACCTCCATATTCCTTCTGAATAGGTTCACAAGCAGTTTTCTAAGCCATATGGCCTCACATGAAGCTATGCTTGCTGCCATATATTCTGCCTGCGATGAGCTCAGAGCCAAAAAATTTTGTTTCCTACTGCACTAGGAGGTCATTCCCGATCCAATGTTGAAACAATACCTAGAGGTACATTTCCGATTCACTGAACTTCCTACCCAATTTGCATCAGTAAATCCACTCAACCTGATAACCTTACTCTTGGTGTACAAGAGTCCATAATCGACTGTTCCCTGTATATACTAGAGAACATGTTTGGCTACTGCCCAATGCGCCCTCTTTGGTTCCTGTTGAAGTTTCTAAGTTTACTCAGTTAGAAACCCTTCATGCACTTTATCTAATTTATTCCTACCTACTTGTTATTTTTCCTTAACAAGTTCTTTACAATGTAAATACTGAAAATAAACACTAGTGCATGCTCAACACATTACAGATCAGAAACTAAAAGAAACAAGAATAAACACACCATATGACACCATTATTTTTGGACTAATGTCCTTGGAAAAACCCAATGCAGGAAAAACGGTGCAGCTATCTGAGGGTTTTCTTATTAAGCAATATCAGAGTACAATCTGGGTGCCGAAATTGGCCTACCCAATAGAGAATTTCCTTAGCAGTAATACCTCTTCGTTTCTGACAAATCCACTAGCTGAAACCTCGGATAATCCTTCCAGCAGCTACTCAGGACCAATTTGCCCCAGAAACCCCAGCGTCTGCCCAATCTGGACTGCGTCAACCTCTCCTAACCCAGCACTGGTTCTGCGTTAGCCTATCTTGGCCTGCGTCAACTCTCTGAGTCTCTGCGTGAGCTACGTTGGTCCGTCTAGTGCTTTGCGCCGCACTTAGCTACCTCTATGTGGCCCTGCGTGAGCACTAGCTACTCCTGCGTCTCTCTCTAGCTGCTCTGCTGCTATCCTGACACTATCTCTGCCTTTCTGTCTCTTTGTACTCAATGCCCCACAGCTGCTCTCCCAAACAGTGATTCTATCTCTCTTAGCAAACCCCGCTCTAGAGAATAGAATAATTGATCACTCTGGTGTGTTCTCCAAGTGACCCTCAAGCCTCCTCTTATACTTCTCCTGTTGACATCTCAACGGTCGAGATTAAGTCCCTAATCAACGACTAAGATTAGAACTAGCTTGATCCATGTCTTTTGGACCACTCTAACACAGGTTCGTATTAATACACATTAATATTTTATTTTCCCTAAGTTTAGACTTAGGGACTCCATTAAAAATATTAATTATTTTAATATCTCCTGATCTGTTTAGAATCTGCCCAAAACCCTTTCTGGGTATTGGAGATCTCATGTGCCCCAACCTCTCCATCAAATTTCGTGGCTAGAGCACATCTAATGCTACCCTAAATCAACACTTTCTCTTAGCGAGGACTGTGCTCTAGCAATACTCCTCACTAAGTATTACTCTGATCATTCGGCATCAGTACCTATGTTGATGCTAGGCCTTCCTGCCCAACATCCCCTACACTGCAGCATCCTGTACTGCTGCCCATGGTTATGCCACTGCCACTACTGCATTTGTACGATAGCTCCCTCTGCATCTGTGTTGCTGCTGGTCCTTTCTCCCAGCACTGCATCTGCACTGCACCACCTCTCATCAAGCTACATCGTGCTGCCCACTGCTGCACTGCAACTCAATTACTGAGAAGTAAGTAACTGATCTCCCAACCGACCTCGCTGTTGGGCTAGAGACACCCACTGATGCTGAAGCTCCCTCTGCCGCTCACAAGTGCTCCCTATCTCTGACCTCTTCGCTGCTGCAACAACTCCCTACATCTCGCACCGTTGCACACCTCTCTGTGCCTTCCTGCACTAGTGCAACATTCCTGCGCCTCTCGCACTCCTGCAACACTCCTGCACCTCTCGCACTGCTGCAGCCTGCTAGGTCTGCGCTGTCTCGAGACTCTTGCACTGTAGCTGTCTCTGTCGTTTCATCCGCATCCGTCTCTACCGACATCAACCAGTCCTGCTACTCCTCATCGGGGCTCCTATAGCAAGGTATAATCCAAGAGGCTGGGAACGTCGAGGATCCTGCCCCTCATCTCCTATAGTCTATCTGACTACAGCTCGATGTCTCCCCACTTTTGTTCAAGTTGCGTTTGTGCACTCATGGCACAGTCATCATCTGTCAAAACTTCCTTCTCTGCCCGTGCTGGCACTACCTTGGTCTCGGAAGACTCTCCCTTACTCTTCTTCCTTGGACACTAGGTTACATAGTGACCCAGCTCCCCACAGTGGAAGCACTTAATCTTGGAGAGATCTTTCTTCTTCCTCTTTTCCTGTTTCCCCTCAGATGCTAGGGCCACATCTTCCTCTTCCTGCTTGACTTTGACCCCCTTGCTGCTGCTACTTGTCTTCGACTGTCGTCTGATCTCTTCCTGGCGAAGAGCTGCCCACATCTCGTCCCACGATGGAAGTGTCCCTCTGCCCAGTATACTCTGGAAAAACACTTACCAGTCTTTTGAGACAACATTCAGGGTTGTCCTCACCATCAACTCCTGATCCGGTGTCACTCTTATGACAGTCAACTGGTCTCGGATCTCATTTAGTCCTCCGAGGAAGGTGTCAATCAGTTGCCCCTTCTTCATCTAATACGACCTCATCTGATTCTCGAGCAGCATTCTTCTCTGCACAAAAGTATGTTGATACAGCTTCTTGAGAGCCTCCCACATCTCAAATGTCATTTCCTTCTCAATTATATGTGGTAGCACATGATCCTTGACCCTGTCAAGGATAATGCACTTGGCCCTCACCATCGCCTCCTCGTACCTATCATTATCACTGGGGTCAACTAGGACAACTATTACCTTCAAGGCGAAGTTCTTAACACGATTCCTGTCAAGCACTGATAAGATTTTGGCCTTCCAGACGACGAAGTTCGATGCTCTGTCCAGTCTATCCTGGTCTCTTACCCCGTGTAGTGCCATGATGCTCCTCTACTTCCTTCCTAGATGTTCTCTGTTTGACTCCTCTGAGTCTCTACTTCCCGTTTGGAAGTTCTCTTCTGGACTCCCTCTAAGTCCTGATTTTCCTCCTGGAAATCCTTTTGTCACTTGTCGAGATGCCCCCTATCTAATCGACTTGTGCAGCTGCACTTCTGATCTGGGTTCCTCGGCTAGAAACCCTCGGTAACAACTCCTCTGGCCCTGCTCTATCAGGTATTGTTCTGACTACAGTACCTCACCAGCTCCACTTTGCAATATTCATGTAGCCTTCTAGACCCCAACAACTGCCTCTCTGTGAACTGCGTCAGCCCCTCTCTGCCTCACGCTGGCCCTACGTCACCCCGGATGGGTCTGCGTCAGCCCTAGGATGCCCTGAATTAGCCCTCTATCCCTCTGCGTCAGCAACGTTGGCCTTTCTGAGGCTTTGCGCAACTCCCGACTTCTTCTGTGTGGCTTTGGTTGGTTCTACGTCACACTTCTTGGCTTTTGTGCTGCTAGAAACAACTTCTGTCACCTCGGGACCACTTTTTTCTGCTGCTATTGCTCCGCTCAGCTGATGTCTCTTAGTCCTCCTGTGATCTGCAACCTCGCTCTGATACCATGTTGAAGTTTCTAAGTTTACTCAGTTAGAAACCCTCCATGCACTTTATCTGATTTATTCCTACCTATGTGTTATTTTTCCTTAACAAGTTATATACAATGTGTAAATGCTGAAAATAAACACTAGTGCATGCTCAACACATTACAAATCAACAACTAAAAGAAATAAGAACAAACACACCATATGACACGATTATTTTTGGACTAATGTCCATGGAAAAACCCAATGCGGGAAAACCGATGCAGCTATCTGAGGGGTTTCTTATTAAGCAATATCAGAGTACAATTTGGGTGCTGAAACAGGCCTACCCTACAGAGAATTTCCTTAGTAGTAATACCTCTCGGTTTCTGACAAATATACTGACTGAAACCCTAGATAATCCTTCTGGCAGCTACTTAATACCAATCTACCCCGGAAACCCCAACGTCTTCCCAATCTGGACTGTGTCAGCCTCTCCTAGCCTAATGCTAGCACTACGTCAGCCTATTTTGGCCTGCATGTGCCCTAGGAGGCCCTGCGTAAGCTCTCTGAGCCTCTGCGCCAATGATGCTAGCCCTCTGGTGCTCTACGCAGCACTTAGCTGCCTCGGCGTGAGCATTGGCTGCTCTGCTGCTATCCCAACACTATCTTTGCCTCTCTGTCTCTCTGTACTCAATGCCCCTCAGCTGCTATCCCAATCATTGATTCTATCTCTCTTAGCAAACCCCGCTCTAGAGAATAGAATGACTAATCACTCTGGTGTGTTCTCCAAGTGACCCTCAAGCCTCCTCTTATGCTTCTCCTGTTGACATCTCAACGACAGAGATTAAGTCCCTAATCAACGGCTAAGATTAGATCTGGCTTGATCCATGTCTTTTGAACCACTCTAACACAGATTCATATTAATACACGTTAATATTTTATTTTCCCTAAGTTTAGACTTAGGGACTGCATTAAAAATATTAATTATTTTAATATCTCCTGATCTGTTTAAAATCTGCCCAAACCCTTTCTGGGTAATAGAGATCTCATGTGCCCCAACCTCTCCACCAAATTTCGTGGCTAGAGCACATCCGATGCTACCCCAAATCAATAGTTCCACCATGAACTGACTAAGGGTGTTAACAGCGTAGCAAATGTTTGGCCTGGTATTGACCAAATACACCAGGGATCCTATGCGCTGCCTATATAGGGTGGGATCGACATCCTTGTTTTTTGATGCATCAATCTTCTTCCAATTGGTGATCATTGGTGTAGCCATAGGTCTATAGTCCTCCATCCCGAATCTTTTCAAAAATTTTGTAGCATACCTCCCTTGCCCAAGGAAGATTTCTCCCTTCTGCTGCTAAACTTCCAACCCTAGGAAGTAGTGCATTCGTCCCAAATCCTTCATATCGAATTTTATGGCTAGATTCTTCTTGCAGCCCCCAATGAGTCTGGATGATTTTGTCAGAAAGAGATCATCCACATACAATACTAAGATTAGCGACTCGTTATCTACAACCAGATAGTAGAGATTCGGGTCCGCGTCACTCTTGACAAACCCCATCTTCTGAAAGTTGCCATATATTCGACCATGCCATGCTCTTGGTGCTTGTTTCAGGCTTTTAGCCCATACAAGGCCTTCTTCAATTTGCATACATGAGACTTCTTCTCATGAGTTTCAAAGCCCTCTCGCTGTTCAATGTATACCTCCTCTTCTATTACCCATTTCAGAAATGCCGTTTTCACCAATGTTGCACGAAGCGAGGACATTTTCTGGAAGCAGGGATGCAGAAGCGTCATTTTCCAAAAATGTAGGAAGCCAAGCGTCTGCTATATATATATATATATATATATGTTTTTGCATTTATATTCAAAACAAACATCCCAAATACCAAATTAGTTGCAGAAGACATGAAAACATGCATATTTTTGCATAAATTAAGATACATATGGCATCCATGATTCCATTGTAATTACTAGCATGTATGTCAATGATTAATTATTCGAGCATCAATTATCTATATTCTAGCAATTACAAACATACATCAAATTTTTAAGCATATTATAAAGCATAAAACATTTAAGCATATTATAAAACATAAAACATGGAGCATATTATGATTTATCTAGTAAGTGAGCAACTGTCAACATTTGTCATGTCCAAAATTCAAATAATAATGTTTACAAAATAGGTCACTTGGTCACCGCCAAGACAAAAAGGTTCAAATTCACAAGACTACAAGTCTAATGATCAATCTATGACAAAAGTAGTAAATTGTGAATATATCTACTAATCTCTCCTCCTTCCACCACGAAGAGAACGTGGCATCGACCCTCCATGTGGTGGCAATGAAGAAGATGGTGCCTGTGGAAGTTGTGGCATTGAAACTGATGAAGACGAATCCCCTGCTGTTGGTGTTGAACCATGGAACCAAGGGACCGGATGGGGGTGGTATCTCAACTCGATCATCATCATCCTGGAATTGCTCAAAAAATTCATACAAAAAAAGCCACTAGTTAACAAAAAAAATTAAAAACATGGATTAGAGAAATGCTTTATAAGCAAAATTCATACCACAGTGGACATATCTGCATAAGAGCATCCTCTAATTGCTCTAATCGCAACACTCCATCTTCTAAATTGGGCTCCTCTAGATTCCTGTCCCAAATCTTAAGGTCTTTATTAGTCTTTTCATCATCACAGTAATGGGACAACAATCGCAAGTTGTAATGAACATAAACCAAGCTCTCTGCCCGGTCTAAACTCAACCTGTTCCTATTAACACTGTGGATGAAAGAATAAGAGCTCCAACACCTCTTTGCAAAAGAAGTGTTTACCACTTGTGATAGCACCCGCAATGCCAAAGTCTGTAGAAGTGGAGTAGCCCCTCCATGCATGTTCCACCACTCAAGAGAAGAAAAAGCCTCTCGATCTCTAATTGCATGCAGGCTCCCAAATGGACCAGTGTTAAGCGTATAGTAGCTCAACTGTCTCCGTACCATGGCAACCTCCTCCTCATCAAGGACTAATTTACTTAATGAAATCATATATTTTTTGTGAACCTCTTAATCTTCGTGTGGTTTTCTCTTGCTTCTCCCCCAGGTGCTGGTGTTGAAAGCCATGATGGATGATAGTATTTAGGTTTCAAAACATATGCTAATGCATGCAATGGAACATTTAGCATTTCCCATTGGTTTTCCAACTCTGCACGAATATAATTGTACAAGGTGATATCTCTAGGCTCAGCAATGTCTTTAATCTTCCCCAACATGCTATCCATTTGCTCATACACCTCCCCAATTATTGGTCGACCTGAATCTCTAAACTTGATCATGTAATAAATTGATTTGGTGAATTGCAAAACATGTTTAACCTGTGACCAAAAGTACATGTCAGGAATAGTGTCCTTGGCTGCATTAGCACCATCTCTATCAGTGTTAATTTCATCCCATGTTTCAGCACACACCATATTAGTTAAAGCTTGTCTCACCTTCACTAGCTGCCTAAAGGTGAGGTAATAATTGGCAAATCTTGTCTTTGCAAGTTTAAGCAACTGCAACTTGGAGTAAGTGCCATAGAAGTAGTTTACCCTTGTATGCCCTGTGATGAATTTAATGAGTTGCTTCCCTCTCCTGTAAAGCTCTTTAATCCACCCACATTCTTTATGCTTCACAATATCTCGCATCAAAAGGTTCAATGTGTGAACCAGGCACCTAGACCAAAAGATGTGTGGATGAGTACCCTCAATAATTTTTCCTGCTGCCTTACAATTTGTTGCATTATCTGTGATCACTATCTGTGATCACTTGAACCACATTATTCGGACCAACATGTTTGATTGATTGCAATAGGAGATCTGCAATGTTTGGGAAGATGCACTGATGGAGGAGGAGTCATGACATGTAATAAATACTGCACCACTAGCAGAAACACCAAGAACATTTATCAAATGTTGGTTTCTAATATTTGTCCACCCATCTGATACAATGTATACCCCACAATCTACCCACTCATTTCTAAAACGTGTCAAAGCTCTTTGAACCTTTGCTTTTTCTCTTTCTAATAACACTATTCTAGCTTTCTCATAGTTGGGGGACTTGTATCTTTTTGGGGCTTCATTGATGGCCTTTACCATTTCTTGCCAATAGGGAGAGCGAAGCACATTGAATGGTACACCACAAGCACAAAGAAATCAGGCTATGTTTCCATCCACATCATCCCTCCTAGCAACATTAAGGAAATCCCCTGTTGTTCTTTTACCTCCAGAGCTTCTAGAAGTACCATGAGGAGATGAGCTACCAAATCTAGAGGTTGCACTTGATTCAGAATGAGTTTTTTGTTTGTTTCTTTTTTGTTGTGCAACCTCCTCTATTTGGATGTATTTTCTTCTTTGTTCAACTGAAATGTTTGGGCAAATTTGTATTCCCACAGCACTCTTTTTTCATCACTGTCCATCACCCCACAAAGATGCCTCCTCACACGAGTATATGAACCACTAAATGGTCTTCCTCCATTACAACCATTAGGGTACAATAATTTGTAGCTTCCACCACCCTTTCCCCTTCAAGATTGGTCACATAGTTCCACAACAGTGTTAATGCAACTTTCCCCTCTAGTGTTTCAGTGTCCCCTTCAGGTTCAATTTCATCCCCTTCCTCTTCAAACCCTTCCTCCTCATCATACATTGGGTGACTCATATTGGGACCACTATCCTCTTGTGCTTCTTCCCTTCTATTCCTACTTCCCCTTGCCATCATTAAAACCAAAAGTAGAATGATACATAGAAGCCAAAAGAACGCCATCTTGGAATATGGATATAGGTGGTGGACAACCTGCAATTAAATGAGCAAGTAGAAAGAATGGGAAAGAGTAAGAGAGGGAGGAGAAAAATACAAAAAAAATGTAAAAAAAATAAGGGAGTTTGGGGTTTGCACTTACCTCTTTAGCTCTTGTAGATGGAAGTCCTCTAAGCTCCTCCTCCTTCACTCCTCCAAGCTCTCCTCTCTTCTCCTCTCCTCTTGTCTCTTCTCCAAGCTCTCATAAACTCAATGTGAGAAAATGAGAGATGAATGGGGGGTTAAATCCCTTCATTCCTCACCCTAACCCAAGGTGGACCCACCCCAACCTTTAAAAAAATAAAAAATAAAAATAAAATAAAAAATAGCGATTTCTTTATGCACTCGGCGGAAATGGTGAAAGATATACGGAATCGCTTGCGATCTATATGCTTCGTACTCCGAAGCGGCACGCTTTGCATAGCTGAAGCATTGTACAAAGCGCGTCTCGGAAAAACCGAAACGCGTTTCTATCACATGCTTCCAAAAATTCTAGGAAGCGTGTTTATTAGCGCGAAACGAATTTCAGTTTTTCCAAAACACGCTTCATATGACACTTCCCCCACGCATCCGTACGGATCGCGGATTAGGGTTTTGATTCGGGGGGGGGGGGGGGATGTTTCCTGCAACATTGGTTTTGACATCCATCTGATGGATCTCCCATCCCTTCTGGGCTGCAAGAGATATCACGGTGCTAATAGATGTATACCTGGCTACCGAGGCGAAGGTCTCCTCATAGTCAATCCCTTCCTTTTGAGCATACCCGTTAGCCACAAACCTGGCCTTGTGGTTCTCAACACTGCCATCTGCAGCGTATTTGATCTTGTAGATCCATCTTGAACCTAACACTGATATGTTCTGAGGTCTTGGCACCACCTCCTAGACATCATTTACCATTATGGAGTTGTATTCCTCTACCATCACATCTAGCCAAACCTGATGTTGAGTTGCCTCCTTGAAACTAGCAGGCTCTCCATCCTGAGCTTAATGCCTAATATCTATTTGGCTGTTTGTGTTCCCTCTTATTGTTTCTTGGCACACCGATGAAGTCCTCTGCATCTCGCAGAATCTGACGAAGTTCCCTGCTAGTTCTTCCTCTGCCAGTAGGTGCTTCTGTTCACTCCTCCTCATCCCGAGAATCTTCTTGTCCTGAGGAATAATTCTTTACTTCTGTTGGTTGAAGAGGCTTAACCAACAACTCCTCTTTCGATCGCTCCTCAAAAGGCATCTCACGAGATCTACTAAAAGCCATGTCCTCCATGAACTTTACATCTTGTCGTACTACTACCTTGATGCTCCCTGGAAGATAGATTCTGTATGCCTTAGCATTCTCGCTATATCCTACCAGATATCCCTTTTTTGCAGTCTGATCTAGCTTCTTCCTCTTTTCTTCGAGTATGCGGCAATATGCTAGACTCCCAAATATCTTGAAATGACTGACTTCAGGTGTCTTCCCTATGAAGACCTTTTTTGGAGTAATCTTGCCCACTACCCGATGGGGAGTCTTGTTCTGAACATAGACTGCTATGTTGCATGCTTCTACCCACAAGAATTTTGGCATATCCTAATGATACATCATGGCCCTAGCTTCTTCTATAATAGTTTTGTTCTTTCTTTCTGCTACCCCATTCTGCTCCGGAATATATGGAGTTGTCCACTCTTTTCTGATGCCCTCCTTAGCGCAAAAATCAGTGAAGTCCTTATCGACATATTCTCCACCATTATCTGAGCGCAAAACTTTTATTTTCTTCCCAGTCAAATTCTACACCAGAGCCTTGAAGTCCTTGAATCGACAAGAAAACCTCATCCTTGGTTTTCAGAAAATAAATCCAAGTTTTGCTTGAGTGGTCATCAATGAAGGTAAGGAAATACTCAGCACCACTGAGAGCTTTGACGGACATAGGTCTGCAGATATTAAAGTGTATCAATCCTAGTACACTCTTGGCCCTATGTTTTCTCCTAAGAAGTGTTTCCTTGGCATACTTTCCTAGAGCACATTCCCTGCATACATCATCTCATTCCGTACTCAGATCCGAAACTCCTATTACAGTGCTCCTGAGAATTCTCCGAGCTCCATGGTGCATGTGACCCATTCTTCTGTGCCATAGTTCATTCAAGTCCTTGTCTCCATGATTGCCTATTAGTGCCATTGGTGATTCTAGTTGCAATCTATAGAACTGATTACTTTTGATCCCGATATGCACTTTCTTTTTCCAACTCGGGTGTTTGACGTATACCTTCTCCTTGATGAAGTAGACGACATAGCCCTTGCCTTGTAGTTGTGACACAGAAAGTAAGTTCATCTCCAATCTTGGTACATGCGGCACATTTGTAGCACGGAACCGTTCTCCCGAGTCTGTTTGAAAAACTATGGTACCCTTCCCTACTGGAGTACACTTTGCCTTGTTCCCCATGGTGATCTGAATGTTCATCTTCTCTTCTCGATATTCTGAGAAACACTCCTTGATTCCTGTCATATGCGACGAAGCTCCACTGTCTATATACCATACTTCTGATGATGCAGCACTAGTCATACACGCCACTTCTTCTTCCATCCTGGCAGCCAACATAGAGAAATCGAAATCTCTTTCTCTTGTGCAATCTTCTAAAAATCTGTGTGAGCCTAACGTGGATGCCTCTACATCATGGTCTCGACCCATAACTGATTTTCCCTTTCTGTCTCTGATTACTCGCTCTGATACCATTTGAAAATTCTATTGCTGTAGCAAGTGATTTATTTTTCCTACTTATTCCACAATAAGTTATTTATGAAATTACTTCAATAAACATTAAAATAAATACTGTTGCAAATATCACATCGTAATACAGAAACAACACAAACACTAACACATTGACACAGATATTTTAGACAATAGTCCCCGAAAAAACCCAATGTGGGAAAGCCAGTGCAGCAAGGGAGGATTTTATTATTCAACAATTCTTCAGTACAATAGGGTGCCAAACTAGCTTATCCACAGAGAGAAATAATTCTCCAACACTTCTACCAATCCCAGCGTCATCCCGGCTGACCTCTCCGTGGCTCTCAAACCCTCTGCATCAGCCCTAGGCCTCTCTGCGTCATCCACGCAAGCCCAACTAGTGACTGCGCAGTCTTCTGTTGCCTCTGCGTCTGCCTCTCCTCCCTTAGCGTTGATCTCCAGTGGCTGATCCCGCCTCTCTGCTCTGTACTTGCTGCCTCTTGAGTGCTCACCAGACCACTGGTTCAATTTCTTAGCTAACCCCGCTCCAGAAATAGAACTAACTAGTCTCCCTCAGTGTGTTCTCCAAGTGACCCTCAGCCTCCTCTTATACTTTTCTTATTGATAAATCAACGGCCAAGATTAAGTCCCTAATCAACGGCTAAGATAAGATCTGGCTTGATCCATGACTTTTGGACCATTCTAACATAGTTTTATATTAATTCACATTAATATTTTATTTTCCCTAAGTTTAGACATAGAGGCTTCATTAAAGCTATTAATTATTTTAATATCTCCCAAACTATTTAGAATCTGCCCAAACCCTTTCTGAGTATTGGAGATCTCATGTGCCTTAGCCTCTCCACCAATTTTCATGGTTAGAGCACATTCGATGCTATCCCCTATGGCTTTCCTCCCTTCTCTCAACTGATCCCAACTCCGTAGCTCTCTCCACCAACTCCCACGTGAGCCCCAGAATGGCCCTTTCCGCAGTCCACAAAAGTTGTAAGTCGAGCTACCCAAATGCAGTGACCACCTGCTCCAAAACTCCTCCCATGATCCTCTGCTATACTCCAACTCTCCAAACTTCCCCGACAGGTGCTGCCCGGATGAACTCCCAATCCCCTCAGCTTGTTTCCCTTCCTACGTGTTCCAGAAATATGCTCTAATGGTTCGAAAGCTAAGTGGTATGGCCACAAATCTCCTCCAGTTCTCCTCAAGGTAGTGTGAAATGCCTTCCTAAGGTGGCACTCAAAGTCCCTCGAAGGAAAGGTTGAGTCTCCCGCCTAAGAAACTTGATGCTAAACAACTAGGTAACTCGGCTACGCAGCTCGAGCAACACAAGTAAATTCGATGTGCAAATGAATGCCTCAATTGGAAAGCTCTTCCTCCTTATATCTTCGTGGGCCTTCCTTTCCTCATGTGGGCCCTTATCCAAGCCATTCAATTTCCCTCCAAGGCAATTTGAATTGCCCAAGTGCGTTTTCTCACGTGGGTGGTCCCCACCTTCCACTAGCAATCTAATTTAGCCTTCCCTTCTCCGAAGTTCCTAAGTAAAAAATGCTTGGGTTCTTTTACTTATCAAAATTTATGCAAAATTGTAGAGGGACCAAAACCTGTTACAAATATATTTGGGAAGGGACATGATAGCATCCAGGCACTAGGAATGCCGGAAGCCCAGACAGGCATTGGGATCCGGGAGGGACCACCTATCATTTCCCACATATATTGGTTGACTACAACCTAGATGATATAGTTGACCTAACACCTGAGCACGCACATTCGCTAGGGGAGTTTTGGTCATTACTAGTGGCCCATCAGTTTGTCGGCAGACTCCTTGGGTTGTCTTCATATGACGGTTAAGCATGGGATCATAGGATGATCAACATACTATGGCAGGAGTTTTTCGGAGGAGGTGGCCTTGGTAGGCCACCAGAAAGTGCCTTGTATGGAGGTGGGGATTTCTCACATTTGCATGGGGCACGTAGGTCACAGAGGAGGAGAACAGGGGTGGCATCGCTATTGGTACCTAGGGAGATTCATTCCTTGGGTCCCTTAGGGAGGATTTGGAGGGGAGATCCACTCATCAGAGAGTATGGTGATGCGGCGATGGAGGTGATGATACCGGTCGGGTGCAAGCCGACGCGTATGGACACGATTTTAGGCTATCACATCCAAGGATGGATAGGAGCGTCTAGCCTGGAGATTTGGTTTGTAGATGGGCATGGAGATGCATGGGGGTGTGCCATAGTATGTTGGACTGCGTAGTGGAGTGGGAGTGCCTCACATCACATTGAGTACATGCGGGGAGTGACAGGTGCAGTGACACAGGAGGGACACGGGATGGTATAGCTGGGGGTATCCAATGGTGTACAGGGATAGGTTGCAGTGTACAGTGGCATGTTGAGGATTGCAGTGATACTAGGTGGTATGCAGTGGCAGATGTTGCAACCCGACGGGTGCTTGGAGCATTACCTCCTAGGAGACTTATGGACAGGGGTAGTAGGTGTACCATTGGATGCAACTCATTTAGGATCGATGAGGATATGGTTGAGGATCTGGTGACACCATGTTTATCGGAGACAGGGCTTCAAGGGGGTTGTCAGCAGATCTAAGGTGGCTAGAGGGTCATCCATAGGTTTACTCTCACATTTCCTTGCGGACACTTGATCATACCCTTGGGGGCCTACCGAACCATCATCCTCTAGTGTTGCTTACATTCGCAAAGTGTTTTTTTGCTGTTCCACAATGCTCTCTGTTCAGGCGACAGGACATGGGAGGCCCACCCTAGGTAGTTGGGTGAGACCCTACAGGTCATGGGCAGAGAGGAGACTCTCCAGTTGAGACATTTGATGGATGCATGAGTTGACGGATACAGGCTTAGGGATCAGGTGGCTAATTGTCGAGGTAGCATATGTTCCACCCTTGGGCTTGTTGACCGCTGCATGTCAACTACCCATAGCAGTACACCCCCTTTTCGCAAAAAGGGATAGCGCTTGATCGATATGTCCGTGCCATCATATTGTGTTGTAAACCCAGTCTGCATGTGTAAATTGTAAATAATCTTAGCAGATTTGAGTCATGTATGTAAATTGCCTAGGTGGACCTAATTTTCTAGTGATAATCTACGTTCCGAAAGGTTTTTTGTCTCACCGATCCATGATCGGCAGAGTTTTCCTTCAACCTAACCCCAAAGCCGCAATGGATTTTGTCATTAGAATCTTAGGGGAATCCTAGTGTGTTAATCTGCTAGATTATATTTGGTCGCAGAACTGGGTGGTCTATGAGGGTCTATGTCGAATCGCTTTTCCCCCTTGCTGTCTGCTAAACCTGCAAACAAATATTGGAACCCGTGGCCTCTGCATTGATTTTTCAGGGCTCCACATTGTTGCATGCAGTGATTCTACTTCTGCTGCAGACTTGATCACATTCGCCCTTCCACACACACCTGCAAAACTCATTAAATGTGCGTATTTATGTTGCAAGATCCACACATGAGCACCATCCTGCCTGCCTTCACTCCTTATGCTTCTCCAAAACCTGCAAAAGTCTCTGCGTCCTCTCATCCTTCAACAAACCTGCAAAATCACTGCCTATTTCTCCACGTGTCCGGCCTCCTTTCTCTGCGTCGGCTCCCTTCAACTCACTCTCAGCTCCTTCCACGTTGCGTATTCATCCTTCTCTTTGCCTGCATCAAGCACCCTGCCACAAACCTGCAAAACAATTAACCAGCGTGAGACCCTTCCCATTTGCCATCGAGTTCTCCACGCGTTTCCTTTTCTCACCGAGCTGCTGCCTCTCTGCTGTGTTTTCTCTACAATCTTTGCTGCCATTAAACGTCCAAGCGTACCTGCAAACAAGCGTTTCGATTTTTTTTTGGCAAGTTCTGATTTCATAGAGTTAGCCTAGATAGATTAGATTTTCCCGGCTCGGCCCTTTTGTTTATTTATTCTTTATAGTTTCTTTCACGTGTTTCATTTCATTTTTGTTCATGTGTTAGATTTTTTTTTTTTATTTTTATTCAGTTAGTATTTAGTTTTAATAATAATCGATTTTCATTTTTTAAATTCGCTGTTAGTTGAAGTTTAGTTTTGTTTTAGTTTTTTTTTTAATAAATAAAAAAAAAAAAATCAAGAAAAAAGAAAAACAAAAATTTTGATTTTAAATTTCTTTTTTATGTTTATTTGATTTAGGTTAGCTCAGATGTTAACTTTATGTTTAGCTATATTTAGATTAGATTTTATTTTAGTTTTGTTTCATTTTAATTTTAAAATAAGAAAAAATCATTTTAAAAAAAAAGGGCATAAAAAGGTTTTGTTCTAGGCTTTTTGTTAGTATTAAATTTTAGATCTAGTTTAGATTTTTATTTGATTTATATTTAGGTCTGAGTTTTATTTTTAGAATTTAGATTTAGTTTTTATTTCTGTTATAGTTTAGTTTAGTTTTATTTTACTTTAGAATAAATTAAAAAAATCAATAAAAGATAATTTTTTTTATAAAAGTTTAAAATTATATAATGACATTTAGTTTAGAATAGATTTTATTAGGATTTTGTTTTGTTTTAATTTTTAGATTCAAATTTATTAAAAATAATATATTTAAAATTTAAAAATTTGAAAAAGGCTAATTAAAATTTGGAAATTCTTTTCTAAAGTCTCTTCTCTGTTGTGGTGAAGTTAAATGTGCTTAAAATGTTTATATCTGGAGATTAACTATTTGAAACATTTAGTTTTGTGGTTGTTTAAAGCACTTATTCTTTAGAAATTTAATTGTTGGATTATCGTTTAAAGCGTTGTGCATTTGTTGCAAATCTTATATTTTGCTTATAAATGATTGTTAATCATGGAATTATAAAGTTCATATTTTTGCAGCTTTTGATAAACATTAACCATTATCGTTTAATCATTAACCCCATAAGACACTGGTACATTAATTTCCAAAAATCAATCAGATGCTAAATTGCTTTGTTCTGTCTCCCAGCCCAACTGGTCCATAGTTGGTTATCCATTGTCCCATAGGGTCTACCCCCCTTAGCCGCAGGAGACGGCTTAAACGGAGAGATCGGGGATCAAGGTGACAGCCCCCGGTTTGAGTGTTGTCGTGATAATCTGTGTGACAACATTTTTTGGTGCTGTTGCCCAGGATGCTTTATTCTCGCTGTTTCAACGATATTCATCTTCTCATTTCTCATCATTCTTTCATTTTTCTCATCTCTCATTTGAGCTGGCAGAGTCAACATTTTCTAGCATCATTTGGATCTTTTCATCGCCTTCTCTTTCATCATATCAGCAGCCACACTTCAGTTCGTTTCTTGTTTGGGTGGCGACTCCATTTCTTTTCATTTATTTTTTCCCAGACAAGAAACCTCCCTTATATCTGCTTGTTGCTTGCTTTTTGGATCCTAGAATTAGATTCATTGTTCAAGTGGCGGCTCCACTTATTTCATCTCTTGATTTTCTTGAGCAGAGATCTCTTTCTATCTTCCATTTGGTCCCTCCTTATTCATCATGGATTATTCATTTAAACCATGTCATTTCACTAATGATCTCCATGATTTTCCGGAAGTGGCCATTTCTAAATTACCTTTGTTCTCAAGTGGTGATTCAGTCGTTGTTAAAAGACATCTAGGCTTCTTTACTCGTATAATGATCATATATTGTAGACCCCCTCAGTATAATCATGAAGATGTCAAAATGCGTCTTTTTGTCCTTTCTTTAGAGGGTGATGCTTTGAATTGGTGTAACAATTGTCCTAAAGATTCTTTCACTTCTTTACAAGACATTGTCAATGCTTTTAAAGATAGATATGGTGATCCAGATAGCTCGCCTTGTGCCCCTAAAATTGTCCAACAGAATGAAAGTAATCTTATAAAAGGTCCAGCTATCGATGAAAGATTTCAAGACAATTCTTCATATCAGAGTGTGCCATCCACCTGTACCATTGCAGATCAAATCCATGATAGTCGAAAAACAGGGACAAATTATAAAATCAGTGTCGACAATGAAAAGGAATATCAGAAGCAAATTATACAAGAACTAATGCTGCTAGTAAAAAATATGGAGATAAATCAAACTAATCACGACAATGATATGAGAACTTTATGCACCCACCTGGAAAAACGTAATAGGGAGATGGAGATCATGCAAAATCAACATGCTAAGGAAATTGAGGCCATGAAGACTAATCATGACACAGAAATTAGTTTTATGCAAAGCAAGTTATCAGGCTTAGAGGTAAATATGACGACCATGAAAGCTAATCATGATAGGGAAACTAATTCTATGCAAAACAAGTTATTAACTATGGATAAAGAAATAACTATTACGATGTTTGATCATAATAATCAGTTGGCTACCATGCAAGCAAATCATAAGGAAGAGATAAACTCTATGCAGCATTGTTGACGACCATAAAGGAAAAGAACAATAAAGTAATAAAAGATATGGAAGAAGACCATGCCAGGCAAATCAGTGCTATGAAGGGTGAACACTCTAGTCAGATCGATGCCAGTAAAATACAGGTTCAAAAATTTCAACAATGGTCAGAGGATGAAAGAAACCAAGGAACGTCAATAGATCAGGAGCCTCCTTATCTGCTGCAACAAGCTCCATCTTATTATGAGGTCTTTTGTTCCATTGAAAAGTGGATAATTGAAGGTGACCTGGATAAAAGAGAAATTAATAATAAGGTTGATGCTCACACGGTTAATCCACCTGCCATAGAAGATCAAGTTATAACTCATGGCACCTGTGAAATTGATCCATCATCCTTGGCAGGGCAGATGTAGAATGAAGAAAGACATGTCACGCATATCTTACATACTTCATCTGAGAGCTTTGAAGCAAAAAGTTCCACGTCATCAATGATACAGAGTGCCACTAAGAAAAAACGCAAAAGAAAGAGAACGAGAAGAAGATTTGATGCATCAGACGGCCACGAGCAACTTGATTTTCAGATAGGAAAAAGTCGTACCGTATGCAGAATTGGACATGGCACATCCAATAAGCAGCCGATAGATTTGCCTGAAAGCAGACAAATGCTCAGTATACACTATATTGAACACATCTGATGCCATGGGGCATCCTCTGTGTTATATTTCTAACCCTACTTTGTTTTTTTCAACATTTTATTTATGTTTTAGGATTAGATTTACTTTTCTTGTTACTAGATAGTTAATAAATGAAGAGCTTATATCTTTTCTGTGCTTAGTGTTATATGATGATTTTTGGATGGACGCTACTTATGTTTTGTTGTGTGTTGCGTGGATGCAGATTCTAGATTCTCACATTCCTACAGTGCAGCAACTTGTCCCCAAGTAAAGCCAGATGTTGACTACTATGTGTCAACTACCCATAGTAGTACACCCCCTTTTTCGCAAAAGGGATAGCGCTTGATTGACATGTCTGTGCCATTCGACAGTGATCGTCGACCCGATCATGTTATGTCGTAAACCCAGTGGGCATGTGTAAATTGTAAATAATCTTAGCAGATCTGAGTCATGTATGTAAATTGCCTAGGTGGACCTAATTTTCTAGTGATAATCTACGTTCTGGAAGGTTTTTTGTTTCACCAATCCATGATCGGCAGAGTTTTCCTTCTGCCTAACCCCAAAGCCGGAATGAATTTTGTCATTAGAATCTTAGGGGAATCCTAGTGTGTTGATCTACTAGATCATATCTGGTCGCAGAACTGGGTGGTCTATGAGGGTCTATGTCAAATGGGTTTTCCCCCTTGAGATGTAAAATTGTAAAAGTTATGATGTAAAGTGTCTTGAGGGTTAGAAATGTCTTAATCCCCTCATAAGTCCTAGGTCCTAGGTGATTTTTTCAAAGGCTAAGTTCGAAGATCCAAAAATAAAAAATAAATAACAATAAATAAATAAT
>APFE030040976.1:20693-39712 GCA_000404065.3 Pinus taeda | reverse complement strand
CTAATTAAAACTTGGAAATTCTTTTCTAAAGTCTCTTCTCTGTTGTCGTGAAGTTAAATGTGCTTAAAATGTTTATATTTGGAGATCAACTATTTGAAATCTGGCTAGCATTTAAGTTTCGTGGTTGTTTAAAGCATTTATTCTTTAGAAATTTAATTGTTGGATTATCGTTTAAGCCGTTGTGCATTTGTTGAAAATCTTATATTTTGCTTATAAATGATTGTTAATCGTGGAATTATAAAGTTCATATTTCTACAGCTTTTGATAAACAATCGTTTAATCATTAACTTCATAAGGCACTGGTACATTAATTTCCAAAAATCAATCAGGTGCTAAATCGCTTTGTTCTATCTCCCAGCCCAACTGGTCCACAGTTGGTTATCCATTGTCCCATAGGGTCTACCCCCCTTAGCCGTGGGAGACAGCTTAAACGGAGAGATCGGGGATCAAGGCGACAACCCCCGGTCTGAGCGTTGTCGTGACAATCTGTGCGACAACACATCTGATTTGAAAGCCTTCAACTCGGCCACCAGCGACTGCTTGGTCTGACACTCACTTGTGTAATGAGTGGGACTCTTGTGGAACTCACACCACTTTCCTGTGTCCTTCGACTTCGTGGTGTTGTTCTTTTATTGTGGCTTCGACGAGTTGTCTTGGGTCACCCCGTCTTGGCTTTGTCCTTTGGTCTTTGGATTTGTAGATCCAAAGTCTCGCTTCTTTTGTTTAGACTTCTGCTCGATCTTGATAGCGTATCGGTATGCTGTACCGAGTGAGGAAATGTTCAGGAACTCCATTTCTTCCTGGATGTACCTATGTAGGCAGCCGCGGTATTTGAGTACCAAATGAAGCTCAGAGTCCTTGATACCCAACTGTGTACGAAGGGTATGACAAATGTTTGTGAACTCTGGCACATCTTGGTCCCTTCCCTGTCGCAGCGTGGTCCACTTTATGTATTTGTCCTCATAGCTTTTGACAGGGTAGCACTGCTCTTTGATGGCATCCCGAAATGAATCCCAAGTGGGTGCAACTGAAAATAGTGAGCCTGTACTTTCATCCTTCTGCTCATAGTAGGTTTCCCACCAGTCCTTGACGTGGGGGGCTGCTTTGAGAAGAGCGAAAACAATCTTTTCCTGAATCGAAAATTCATGAACAGAAAAATACCCATCTAGCAAGTTTAACCATTTATTTACAACATCTGCGTCTATTTGACCCTCGAAGATGGGGATTTCAAAATTAACTTGTACCTTAAACAGTGTGGCATTTCCAGAGTAGCTGTTGGAAGTCGATGCATCGCCTCTGGGTATCCGCTGAAGCATCTGCGTAAAATTATCCATCATCGCGTTCTTTTGCCATTCGAGGGCTTCTTCGAGCAAGATTTTGATAGGATCTCCTGCCCCCTCGTCTTTCTTTTCATCTGCCATGGGAGGCCATCGGGATTTGCGAGGCTAGTCTTGCAAAGGTTTGACCAGTTCAAGCCCTAACTCCTTATATCCCGACCTCGTTGGTGACATGCAAAGAAAAACAGAGAAAAAAGCAAACCGCTCTGATACCACTGATCCGAATTTAAACAAAAACGCAACAAATTACAAAAATAACCATAAACATAGAGATGCAGTGGAAATAATACTTCATTTCATTATTGTAAAATACTGAAATATGCTTACAAATAGAAATGGAAAGAAACCAGCTATGGCGATGGTAGCTTATCTCTAAGAAGAGATGTGGTGGCTACATGCCTCTGAACTGTGTTACAATGAGGCTCAAAGGCCTATTTATTGTTGAGAAACAATGAAAAACCCTTAATGTCCCAAAACTTAACCCTAAAAGCTGAAACGCCAAATTGTGAGCCCCGTTTGGGTAAATTGGTACATCAACTTCCCGAGGTCGTAACTTTGGCATACGATCTCCGTTTGACACGTACAATAGCTCGTTAGAAAGATCTATTCGAGCACTACCACTTTGGGAACAACAACATCGGTCTGTTGTCGTCCATGGACCGATGTTGCCCCAGATTTCCCAAAAAAGTCGTTTACGGCCTCAAAATAGCTCCGGAAGTTCAGGACCCGAAAAACTGCTAAAGATAGTAAATTATGCTACAAATAAGGAAACCGAAAAGCTGAAAGAGACAGTTGCAGGGGTCCAAGTGGGATAGGTGGGTGGCCACCAACATCCACCTAGATCAGACTTGGAAGAAAGAAGGGTCTTGTCTGTGGTCTTGATCCCTCACCTTAAATGGGGGGTTAATTCTTTATCCTAGTCCAGTGGGACCACCCCTAATGGCTCGTGGCTTTAGGAAGGGGCACAACTTGAAAATCCGTGATTGAGATAGTGTGTCCCATCTATCCCTTTTTCCATAATTATCACTTACCTCCGTACATTATGAGCCCCTATTCCACCTCCCTTCTTTAAGTCAACTAGTCATTGGTTCAGTGGGATTTGACACCCACACATCATCATACCTTGGGTAGGTCCTGGAAATGCACTCTGGGAGGTTGATGCAACTAAAAGAAAAAGAAAGAGCATATGATGGCCACAAGAAAAAAAAAAAATCAAAATCAAAATGCAAAAGATGGTTCGGACTTATAAACTAACATGTGGACAAAAGCCAAGCATAAGCTCTACCTCTATCATATGGCCATCACTCGGTTTCTAGGCCAATGTTGCCTATCTCATAGAAGACAAGGAACCCTTGAATGTCCCAACCCCTTATTGGCGATGAATTGCCCCATCCTAAAGGGAGTAATAAGTGCTATACATCATATAAAGCAAGTTCACATTCCTCAAGCTATGAGCAGTAATACAAGGAAAAAATCAAGAAAAAGCAAAAGATAATATAGAGGGGTGGAAAAACAAAAGCCGAGGTAAATCATGCATCCACGATTGTTCCCTATTTACATCTATATGCCCAGGATGAGGTCCCTTCGATTGTTATATCTTTACATCATAACTGGTCCCTTCGACCATGGCACTTTGCCATGAAGCTTCTTTTTCCCCTTTTGTTCCATCGTTATTTACATGGCACCTATCGATTGAAGGGAGGACTAAAGACATATCACTTCCCTTTGGGGGTTGGAAACACCTAATAGGGTCGTCTATTAACCACTACTACCTAAGGAAATAACATTATTACGTGACTAAGGTCCCAATTTTAGATGAGAAGCCACATATGAAATATTATTATGCTTATTTCTTTCAAGCTTGGTTCACTTAGATCCACTAATAATTAATGTACCTAGTGATGAAAGTTGCAACACTGTATATTGTGTGTGATTGGCAGGTGGTTCCATCTATAAGTTTGGGCAACTTAACTGGGGCCCAGGATCTCTAGAGGAACATATTGACTCCCATAGGAGATGCGTTGAGAACCATAAGACTCCGGAGCATTTTTTAACATCATTCATAGCCACGGGCACCTTCAACACCCACAACTTCTGCACTTTGCCTTATATTATCTATGGGATGATGCACCTGGACCAACATGCCCCCAGCCGACATAGCACTTCATGAGGGTCAAATAGTCGATCCAAGGCCCATATGAGGTTTGTTTCATAGTTTGAGACATGGGAGGGTTAACACCATCTTTAGTGCCCTCAACATTGGAACAAAGACAAAAATTTCACCACTAGGAGACCCATGAGACCCCATTTTGTGCCCATAACATTTTTGGGGTCCACAGAATGATTTGCACATAGACGGAGGGGCGAACCCCTCCATTATGATTTTAGAGGGGCCCTCTACCACATGGCAAAAGAAGGCCTCAACATCAACCCTCTAGAGGCCTACGCATGCACGATGTTAGCATTTCAACCCTCTTAGTGGAGATTTATCTATACATTGGTTACTAGGTTGGTCTATGACCTAGAGGCTTTGTTGCACATTATTTTATAATTTTAGGGGCTTTTAGGCAACATTAGAGTTAGGAGGACTCATATATATTTGTGAGATGTTATTTCATCTCACATCATCACACATCTTTGGATTTTTGGCCTCCTTAGAGAGACTCACTCTTCTTGTTCTCTTGGATTATATTGGATCTTCGATGCACTTTGACATTTGGAGCTGATTTTTGGATATTCTTGGCATAATGGATGAATTTTCTTGCATAAGTGTCTTGTAAGTGCTCTTAATTGTTGAGGATTTTTTGTTTCTATGTCTATTGTATGGAGTGATTGATTATATTTTATGCTAAATTGTACCCTAATTTTGTTGAATATCTATTGAATGCTAGCTAGAAGAAAATTGCATGCATTACTCATAACATGACATTGTAAGAATTGTCCTAGTGGTGAAACTCTTTGAAGCTCTTCCCATAAACTCCATTATTCCTTGAGTGGGTAAAAGCTTGAAAATTTGTGCTAGGGCATCAAATTTCGGCCTCCTTAGGAGCAAGATTAGCTTATCTTTGACGTTCTTCACTCCATACACCGAAGGGACAAGGCACTAGTCCAAACCATTAGTGATCAATCTTATTTTTCATCCATCTTTTCTCTCTCCTAACATTTGGTCCTTTTAAGGCTAGATTAGTCAACTAGGGCTTGGTGCAAAATTCTGGGGAAGAAGATTTTTGGTGGTTGGAGAACCTAAACATCAAGAGGAGTGTCTTGGCTACAAGATCTCTCATTTTGGTGAGCATCCACTCCAATTTCATCCATAATTTTTTTTGCCCTAGGTGTTTGCCCTAAGAGGGAAACCCCAGTTCTCTTTTCTCAACATGAGGACTTTCTTGAAGGTTTCATGAGCGTTGGCCTTGTTGAAATAAATCATAAGAAACCTTTTCTCTTTGCCTTGACTTTTGGGAACTCCAACGCTCATTTAACCTATTAAACTCTAGGTCTTGTGCATATCTTTCTAGGTCTTGTTGTAGAAAGTGAATTGCTTCCTAGCAAAGCCTTGAACCATATATTGAGTCTTTCTTGAGGAGATCCTAGCTTATCACCTTATTCTCTACCCTTAGAATATCTTTCGTAGGTAATCTTATCTTACCAGCACTCCTCCCAATGGCAAAAGTCCATAAAGAGAAGTGGGTTTTGGCTGTGATGACAGTGGACCGCTACCCCATTGTTAGCACTTGGTTTAGATTTAGCCTTGTAGGGTTCCCTCTCCAAGGCCTGCTAAATTTCGTGATAACAGGGACAAAATTGGTCTTGCTCATGCTGATGATTCTCTGCTAGAATCTGTTGCTAACATTGTAAAACTATAATTTCGTATGAATCTCCAATTTTGTCTTCTACTCGTGCCAAGGAAATTTTGTAGTGGTAGATAAATGCATGATTATTTTTACAGGTTTTTGACTTGTTGGAGAGATTGGATAAAAATAGTAGGTTTGAATAATATGGTGGCAGTATAGGCTTTTATTTTTTCTAAACAATTTAACTTTTTGATTATTTATATATTCAGTAATTAGATAAAATGACGTTAGTGATGGGTTGTGTTACATGAACTAAATATATTAATCGGTAACTATTTCATGAGGATTCAACTATAGAGTCCTCAAGGACAACAATGGGCACAACCCTTTTTATTGTTTGGCTAGTCAATGCAATAGCCTAGGACGTAGCAAGTGTTCTACATTTAGTAAACACAAAAATGAGTACATTCTTGTGGACCCATAACATTGCATGTTGGTGCACTAAGGATTCCAAGTACAAGCTTAGAATTGAATCCAAATCGGAAATAGATTGTTACTGAAAAAATTATGACATTGAATATTGTTATAAGAACAGAAAGACTGTTGAGACCACTGCTATTCGAAAATAGATTCAAAATGCAGTAAGCTGTTCTTTTGAACGATCTTTTTATTCTTAGATATTTTCATTAAATTATGCTTTACTCAAGGCTTCATTTTCTTTTTATGTTATACGGGGTAATGTGTGTTCAAGAGTTAAGCGCAAATGCGGTGGTGCGGGTGAGAAGGCATGTTTATGAATATGACGCTTGATCAAAGGAGATAAAATCTGTATTAAAACAAAAAGTTCGCAAAAAAAATCATGAAGGCCCAAAACTGGAGGATGCTCTGTAAAGTGTTTGATGAGTCACCACTGGTTAGAACTATTCAAATTTGCATTTTTTTGGTTGGATACAAATTCAATATTACACGACACTTAATAAAATCAATTGTTTGTTGAGCATGTTTTTCTTGCAACAGAGAAATTTGTTGAAGAAAAACAGAGGAGAGTACAATATATTATCTGTTGAAGATATCCCTGATGTTGAAGAAAATGTTCAATCTCCCTTCATTTCACCAACGTTTAACATTTTTGCTGACCAGAGTTCAAGCCCATTGTATGACAAGACACCAGATGCTGTTGGTGATGAAAATGAGATATTAAAGAAGTGTTTTGAGCAAAGTTCAAAGCCTTTGTACAATAAGACACTAAACACTGTCTGTAAACAAAATGAAATATTTGATGCCGATGACAGTATTCAGTATTCCTATGGGCTATGTTTTATGCCGATATTTGTTATGGCACCAGATGAGGACCGTGTTGGCCCACCAATTTTTAATATGACATCTATGGGATTAGATAACCCATTTAATGTTTTAGTGAAGTTGCATTTGTCTTCTTATAAATCTGATGAAGATGTAAGAGAAACTATCCTTGTAGGGAAAGCAACAACTTTGTTTATTGAAAAAGATCACATGATGGAGAGGATAGAACTGTGGTAAATGAGGGTGACATTAGAGAATCTTCTCGGCTGGAAAATACACATATGCGCACAAATAGACGCAGCAGGGGCTGCTAAAGGACCAAACTCATCCCAGATGGAACAAAAGGCGGGAATCCCACCATCATTCTATTCACTATCTATTGACCATGCAAAGATGTCATGCACATGCCCTATAAGGAAAAATAAGTGTGAACACTTCTGGTTGAAACTTTATAATATTTATATAGTTTTTCATATTTAAATATATTATTTTCTGTTGATGGATTATAATATCTACTCTTTGTTTAAATTGGAGTTATTTTTTTTGGTATTCAAGTTTATGTTTCTTTGACAGGTAACACTTCAGCAGCTTGCAAGAGGCATGTTTCCAGGGCTATCTCAAATGCTTTGTATGACCAAGCTGCATTCTATTAGTAGCATATGTCACAACTTTTGGCACCTGGAAGTGCAAGCAATATTGCTTTGTCTGGAGCTTTTTCAAGAGTGCTTCACTTTATTTTTCTTACATTATGGCAGTGGTTTGTACAAAGAAATTCAAAGGCCACAAAATAGTGACCAGCTAGGGGTTCACTATAAATATTCATTATGTCATTGTAATTAAGGGAAATTTTTTGCGAGAATCAATGGGGCATTTAGTCTCAAAACCTTTATGTATTAGAGACATATATTTGAATATTAATAAAATTAGTATATTCCTTTACGGCAGGTTGAAATGACTGAGTTAACCTATGAATTGATATGAGATGAGATTATTGCTAGACGTTAAATTATTTTAGAAAGTGTGCAATATTTGATGACTATTTTTTTATTTGGCAGATTAAAACTAATTTGATAATAGATATGTTAATGTAAGTTTAAAGAGCTTGGCATGGCTGGTCGATAGTTGAAATAAGTCATTAGTCCATAAAGTCTAATATGGAGTCTTTCGACAGTCTTGAATTTTGTTTTTCGTAATAGTATGTATATATTTTCGGATAACTTAAGTATGTGGGAAGTCTCTGGACAATTTTGTGTTTCAGAGGTATCAGGATTCAGAGACCTCAAACTGGATGTAATTTCCACTTGAATCTTGTGAACAGTATTATCAATGTATATATATTTCTGTTATTACAAAAAATTTGGGTGGTATGTTTGAAGTTTTGAATTGTAAATTCCCATCTGTATTTTTACCACTATAGCTAGAAGAAAAAGTGGATCATCATGGGTTCTAAACAAACTGCAACCAGCTAAGAGATTACTTTGGCAACAAGGAGGCCTTGTGATTTTTGAGAATTTGCTGAGTTACTCGGCATTTCAGTTCCTTGTGGTTCTGTGAAAGGTTGGGATTTGGGAAGAATAAACAATTTGCTATGGAAAAATCAGGTCATTCTCAGAAGTGCAAATTTGCCATTTCATTGTTAGAGACATACAAATATAAAAGCAGCCATATTTAGAACCTAGGTTTGCATTCAGTTTTCCAACATGATGCAAAACTTTTCAAACTGTTTCATATTTTAACCATATTTTGTGTGCTTGTCTGCTAAACTGTTTGAAATTGAAAGCAATTTTGTTAATTTTTCTGGATTACTTCTTATTAAAAATCCAGATAATTTTTTTAGTTTAGGCTGGAGAGGAAAACAGGGTTGGATGTTCATTTTCTTTGTTCATAACAGGTTACAGTCCTTGGCATGTGTGATGAAATCCTTTATCATTTTGGCTATGTTAGTCACTTTGTCAATATCATATTCTCTGTCCATAACAGGTTAGTCCTTGACATGTGTTATGAAATACTTCATCCTCGTGAATATATTAGTCACTTTCGCAAGGCTTCATAGTTGGTGCTTAGAGAATAGCTAGTCAAAATTTTATCTACAATCATCCATTAATGTATGAATATGTCCTCCAAATCTGTAGGGCTTACATTTTTAGGAGTCAATGTTATGGCCTCATTCGCAGATTTGGTGATTCTTTTGAAAATTTGTTATGCAACTGTT
This sequence comes from Pinus taeda, assembly GCA_000404065.3. NCBI lineage: Eukaryota > Viridiplantae > Streptophyta > Pinopsida > Pinales > Pinaceae > Pinus > Pinus taeda. Next base: position 31,070 of record APFE030040976.1, on the reverse strand, counting down.
GGAAAATGTAACTATGTTTGGTCTTCAATAATCTACTTGAGTCAAAATGTAATATATTTGTCGAAAGGAATTTTATTATTATTGAAATTGACTTATTAAAACTTGGGTCTCATGCTTTGATCATTTGTATTAGTTCAAGCCTCCATTGTAGGCTTTAGGTTACTTGTCAAAGTCATTTATTGTTTGACTCCTCCATCAAGTCATCCCCTTCTGCAAAGTATTCTTCTCGACTTCTTCATGTCCTCAAGAAAGTCTTCATCAAAGTCTTCAAGTCGGCCTCAAGAAAATTATAATCAAAAGAACTCATGTCGGCTCAATTAAAGGACACATCTCTTCATATTACATGTCGGCTCATTTTAGGACAGACAAACCACTATATATACCCGCCTAGGATCTTCACATTTCACCAATTTCAGAGCTCGCAATCACAGAAATTTCAGTGATCACAGAAAGGTTTTTTCGGTATATCTCAGTGGGAGTTTTGGTGATATCTAAGAGGGAGTTTCGGTGCTGATTACAGTGAGGAGTTCGGGTCTCAGTGAGACATATCCTCATTGCTGTCATAGTTAAGGGACACGGATTGTTGGAGTTTCGGTGCGGATTACAGTGAGGAGTTCAGGTCTCAGTGAGACATATCCTCGTTGCCGTCACAGTTAAGGGATGCAGATTGTTCATCTACCACAATTCAGTGCCTTGGTGTAACTACAGCATGGTGGGTTCGGTGCCACAACAGAATTAAAGTCTATCACCTCAGAGATATTGCAGTGATGAGGTATTCTATGGTAACACAGTCAAAGGAAGAAGGGTGACTTGATGGAGGTAGTCTCAAATGTAAGGGTCTTGGTCGTCTCATCTTTGAATCTACTGAAGGAAGAACTTATGACTGGGTTTTCCCCTCGAGGAAGGTTTTGCCCTGGCAGTGTGCCTATACCTTGTGCTCTCTTATTTTGTTGTTTGGCATTAATCTTGATGATAAGGAAGGATAATTAAAAAATCTAACACTAATAATGAAAACATCACAAGTTAATGTCATAATAAGGGAAAATCGTTTTAGCTGCCACCTCTATTGATTTTCCAACAGGGTTTCAGAGCTATGGTCATGGTCAAGGCAGTTTGAAGAAGGGTACTTCTGGGCTAATAAAATTACAGTGAGCATATTAATAATTAAAGAATGAAGGAGAAAGAAGTCAGATCATTTCTGTGAATATTCAGTACATCAAAGGAGTGACTTCACTATAAACTGTATATAAGTAACAGTGAAAAACAACAGAGACAATTTTGGTGGTCTCTGTGGAACATTTCAGTGACCTCAGAACAGTTCAGATCAAGTTTTCAGAGACACTTATTTTCGGTATCTTTACAGTGACAAAATATACAGGCTATTGTCTTTGGTGCCATCACAGTCTCGTTTCTATCTTATTTCAGTGCTGAAGGATCACCACAGTGCCAGTCTCAGTGATCATTCAGTCAGATTTTCAATACCATTATTATCACAGGTCTTGGCATAGCCTCAGTGATCTCAGTATCTTTTCAGTGATAAAATCGTGAGAAGATCTCAGTGATACACCTCAATAAGGAAGTTCAGTGCTTGTGCAAAGTACTCAGTGACAAAACATCTTCAGAGATAGAGTAAAGTCGCAATCATGAAGAGGAATTCAGGCTCATTATGATTGAAACACGATAATATAGAAGCAGTGATATATACAATGAAGTAGTTCATCTGGTCTACAACTCGTTGAAGGAAAGATGTCTCAGATTAGCTGCCTATGATCTGAGGTTTCTACAAGAAGTATTCAGTTTGGAGAACACAATGTACCAGCTTAAGAAAAAACAAGTACTCCATACTCTACAAGATACACTTGCGACAAGGTTTGTCAAGAAACAAAGGTATGCTTTAAATACAGTGAATGAAAGGATTATTCATTTGATGAGTCTCAGATCTCCTGAAGCTTTGTTAGGAGCGGATCAATGCATTCCCCCCTCTACATCTTTGTGGATCTCATCTTCTGCTCCAAGTACATCTTCCGCTGCTCGAAAGATCCTTTGTATAGCGCAGCCAAGGCTTCCCACATCTGCCGAGCAGTGTCCTTGCCGGCAATGTGACACACTACATGATCCCTCACTCCGTCGAGGATCAATCATTTGGTCTTTGCCATCTTAGCCTTGTACTTCTTGAGCAGATCTAGATTCATATGTACAACTACTACATTGTCGACATAGGTTTTGAGATCGTGCTCATACATAAGGCATGAGATCCTTGCCTTCCAAATCACATAGTTGGATGCACCCTCCAACCGATCCTGATCTTGCAACCCATTAGCTGCCATCTCTGCCAACAATCTGTCGAAATACCTCCTCTCTCTACGCAGCACCAGGCTAGCCTACGCACTCCCTGCTAAAGTTAGTAGATCAGCTCCTCACTATTGTTGCTCAGCAAATGAGAAATCAGACTTCTTGACTGGAAGCAATGTTGTTAAAAGCGCGAGCGGGATTAAATCGGCGTGGGGAATGAAGCGGAAAAAAGCGGAAAAATCGGGAAAAAAGCGGAAAAAAGCGGGGAAAAATCGTTTGGTACAAAAATATTCATTTTTTTCAATTTTTTTCAATTTTTCATTAAAAAGTCGCGCTGCCTCGCCAGCCCGAGCTTTTTTCCCAAAAAAGCGGGCAAAAAAGCGCGCTTTTTTGAAAAAAGCGCACTTTTTTCGAAAAAAGCGCGCTTTTTTTCGAAAAAAGCGCGCTTTTTTCCCAAAAAAGCGGCAAAAATTTTTTATCCCGCTTTTTTCCTATAAAAAGCGCGATTAAATCGGCTAGGGGAAAAAAGCGCGATTTTTTCAAAAAAGCGCGATTAAATCGCGCTTTTCACAACACTGACTGGAAGTCCTCTGAGGAAGAATTCCCTCTATAGTGTCTCTCTCTCCCACTAACGCTATTATGCCAACAACTATTGCAAAATATTTGTGTCCTAGCTGAAGATCTACTTAGCAAGTAAAAATACGTTGCTCCCTTTTGCCTTTGGAAAGCTTTGATCTAGAGATCGAATTTATCTGTCGACCCACTCAGAGAAATCGATTTCTCCTCAAAACTTCGACCTTTGGCCCAAGGATTGCGCTGCCTACTGGGGTTTCGAATTGCTGCTTTTGCAGTAATTTTGAACTCCTCTTCCTTTTTGCTTCTCAATTCTTCTGCTCACAATCTGTGCTCTGATACCATGTGAAAAATCGATTATCCGATTCCTACTACTGCAAACTGATTATATTTCACCTACTTGTTAAATTAATTGAACAAGTTACTTGCAGTTTTCTACAGCAAATACTGGAATACATACACTGCAGCCTACACCAAAATAGAATGTAGAAGCTAAATACATCACAGGAGAGAAATAAACATCACACATATCTACACAGTGATTTTTGGACAAATGTCCCCGGAAAAACCCAATGCGAGAAAACCGACATAGCTAAGGGTTTTATTATTATGCAGTAGTAATTTCTGATTACAATCTCTGGGTGCCTTCCTGGCTATCCAGTACAGAGAATATCATTGACATAGAGATAAGTGAGATTACCTCACACTATTACTAGAGATCTCACTGATCCAACAACATAATGACTTGCCCTTTGCTGCTTCTGTGCAGTCACTGTTTCAGCCCAGCGTCACAGCGCCTAGGGACAACGTCACTCCCTCTGCGGATTGATTTGCCTCCCAGGAACTTCTATTTTCACCTCCCGGTTTGACACCCCGGCTTCTGGCTTCTGATATTGATTCCTCCAGCAAATTTTCGGACCTCCTCAAGGCTTCTGCGCTGCCTCTGCATCAACCTACACTGGCTAACTTAGCCATTGCGCTGCGTCTCCTGGCTCTCCCTTTGCCTTCTCTACTGAGTATTCCCAGATAAGGAGAAATCTCCAACCGGAACTATCCCTACCCTCACTGCAAAAGGTCACTTTGAAATTCTTTCCGACAATGGCTCTACTTCAGAAAATCGATCTTTTGATCTTCACTCAATGTAGTTTCCAAATGCCCATCAAGCCTCCTCTTATAATCCTTCTGTTGAGAACCAATGGCTCAGATTAGAATCTAATCTATGGCTCAGATCATTTTGGCTTGATCCTCGTCTTCTTCTAGAAGTTTCACCCATAGTTAGATTAATACCCTTTAATTATTTTAATTTCCTAAGTTTAGACTTAAGCACCCATTAAAAATAATTAATTATTTTAATAAAATTGTCTCCGGGTGGAATTTCCCAAAACGATTTCTAGGTATTATGGAATACATGTGTCCAAACGTCCCTGCAAATTTTGAGGCTTAGAGCACATCTGATGCTACCAGAAATCAACACAAATAAGCATAATCTAGAACCAACAATTCCATATATTAGACAATTTTAAGATAAAATTCATCAACAATAAGCACTTACAAAATAACATGTAGTATATCCATCTATTCACCAAAGAAATAACTCTGAAAACAATCCAAAATAGCTTCCAAACATTGAAATGCATCCAAAAATACTCCAATAGCCAAGAAGGAAACAAGAGCGAAATTCTCTAAGGTCCAAACTCTCCAAGTGATGACAATGAGAGATTGAAATGATCTCTAATTTTAGCCTAAAGCCCCTCAAGTCATAAAATAATGGGCTAATACTAGACGAGGTTACAAGCCAACCTCATAGCCAATGTAAAGCATAACAATTTGTTGAAGAATGTAGCTAGTGTCGATCTTCATAATTGTACTTGGGTCATGATGTAATATATTTGTCAAAAGAAATCTTTATTATTATTAGTTTGACTTATTAAAGCATGGATTTCATGCTTGGATCAATAGTCATAGGTCAAGTCTCCATTGTAGATTTTTAGCATTTTTGTTTAAGTCAAAGTCAAATTTATTACGTAAAAATCCCTTCTTAGGTTCATGGTGTCAAAGATAAAAAAATATATATATTTTTATCATGTCAAAAGCCTACTCCATCAAGTCACCTTGCAAGTCGGCCTCCAGATTGAACCTCTACAAGTCGGCTTCACAAACTACTCATGTCGGCTCATTACAGTCAGAAACAACTATGAATACTCATGTGCACTCGACTGAACAGAGAGATGAAGCATCAAGTTCAGATAGAAAACAAAGACAACGAAGGAGAATTAAGATCATTTGCAAGGTCGAAGATTTGGGTTATTACAAGGCCGAGGTACTAAGCTATTATAGGACCAAATCAAGACACTATTTCAGGACTGAAGCATGACATAACTACAAGACCGAAGCAAAACACTGAAGCCTGTCAAGATTACAGGATCTAAGTTCAGCATAATCACAAGAACGAACTGAGGCATCACAGTATTGAAGGACCAGAGGTATCACACATTTTTCAGGAATGAAGTACATGACTGAGGAACTTAAGCATGATGTGTCATTTAGGAACAAGGTTGGCTTGATGGATGGAAGGAGTCCTTGGTCAAGGGTCTTGGTCATCCCAATTTATTTTGAATCTACTGAAGGAAGAGTTTTTTACTGGGTTTTTCCTTGTTAGGGGTTTTGGCCCTGGCTGTGCACCTATCTCTGATGTCCTACTTTGTGATCTTCTTGTTTAGCATTTGTCTTGATGATGGAATGAACTTTACTACAATAAAGAAGAACAAAATAATATCACAAGAACTTGTCAAAGTAAGAGAAATCAAGCTAAACGGAAAACTAATCATTTTGCCCTAGATTTCTCAGCATGGTATCAGAGCATGGTTTTTATATAAGGGCAAGAAGAAGGTCAATAAAAGCTTCAAGGTATCAAAGACAAACATGAATCTCTAAGACAATGCTTCTAGGAGTGTGCAATTTTGGGCATTTTTGCAAGCCCTAATCACAGTAACTAGGCTGAAGTCTTGTGTATGAAAAACAAAGGTTTTTGGAGAAGAATATAAACCATGTTTTAAAGGACTGAAGGGCCAGTTCAATAGCTCATACAAAGTCGAGATCATTAAAGAAAACAATGGAGTCCTGGGCACATTTGTCATAAACTGAAATTAAGATCTGAACTCTGTGATTTCTCAAAAATTCGAGCACTGTAGTTAAGATCAATTAAAAGGGGGAGCCGAGATACCTATTCTGGTCACAATTATATGATGAAAAGTCTAAAATAAAGATGCAGCCTCTTAAAAGGAGATCATTGAACTTAAGAGGGAGTTCAATAAACCAAAATTCAGTCACCATTTGGATAGGGATATAGAGGGCGAGTCACCTGAAGCTTGCAGACCTATAGCATTCATATATATATATATATATATATACATATACAGTCCGAGCCTAAACAGTCACCTAAAGGAAAGCTGACTTTTGAGGAAGAATATATCAGTTCTTGCACATAGAATGGAGTGTCTCTAAGAGTACACCTATAACCAAAACATCATAGATTCTTAAAGTCTATGCTCAATGGTTGATAAAATTCATTTAATAGATCAACCTCAGTAGCATCTTGAAAGCCCCAGCCGGAAGATGATCTCAAGTCTACAAAGACGGCAGCCAAGAAAAAGAACAGTCTACAAACAATGAAAAGAACCTATTTGAAGTATCTTACACAAGCCTATGGAAAGAAATTTTGAAGACCTCATCAAGTAAGTGTTGTTTTTGTTCTTTTGTCTCAATGCTCTAACAATATGCTTCCAGCTTTGCAAGAAAAGGCAACAAGTTCTATGGAACATCAATCCATCAAGGCAAAGATACGTAGTCTGAAGGTATGTATAATATGGTCATTTGCTAAGATTATTTTAGAGTCTAGTTATGTATATGGCCCTTAAGTCTGAGAGTTTTCAACATATCAAGGGAGTGTAAAAACCCTATCTTATTCCATACAGAAACCCTAGCTTTTAGTCTAGGGTGAAATTGAAAATCTTTGAAACTGAAATCCATAACTTGTAATTACACTCGTGTACTCTTGGTAGTACTTGTCAATAATTGTTGCAAGGATAGGGAGCTCTTTCACAAGGAGCCTTCACCTCTTCTCAAAAGATGAATATTATCTTTGTTACTTACATTTTTCTTGAAGAAACTAAGTCTGCAAGTATATAACAAAATTCAGAGGAAATCTTCAATGAGAGTCTTATTAAAGGAACCCTTCAACTAAAATCCCACAAGGTTTGTAAAGGAAGAATCTCAAGATATGTATAAAGGCTTGTAGTAAATCCTTTCAAAGCTCTCGTCATTTTAAAATTTGTTTATATCACTAACATTCTCATGTTTAGGTCTCTTGAATTTTAAAGATTCTTGTTAGGGTGACTAATGATTAGATTGAACCTACCCTCATTATTTTATCATTCTTGTGGAACCCTAAAAAGGTTCACTATAAAACCCTAACCTAAGGGTATGCCAATATTTATGAAACCCTAGTCTACTTAGGGTTGTTGATGAAGTCTAGAAATCCTATTCTTTTGATGTCTAGGGTTTTGGTATTGTTATGATGGAAACCCTAGTCCTTTAGGGTTTGCTGTTAATGTCTATATTATGTATTGAAACCCTAGATCTTTAAGGTTTGGTAAATTAGGGTTTGTAAGCAAAAGCCTTGCAATATCTATAGTAAGATCATAGGAATGAAACCCTAGGTGTATATTTGTCTGATCAAAACCCTAGCCTAGAGAAAAATTATTGTTTGTCAGAATTTGATGTATTGATGTTTGTGTTCTGGGTTCACCTAGTAGGTTTGGTTATTGATATGAGATGCTAGTACATGATAATGTGATCCTAGATATGTATATACATTGATGCTCATCTTTTAGTTTATGAATTCTAGGGTATGTAGCAAAGCCCTATTAGAAATTGATATTCTAGGAGATGATGATGTTTAGTTTTGATGATAAAATCTAGGGTTTGCAACTAATCCTAGTAGAACTCTGAAATGTAAAAGCATATTGTTGATGTAAAGCCACTATGATTGGATTGTTATTTGTTTGAAATTTAAGGCTTTGTGTCTCGAAGTTGAAGTCTAGGATTTGTGAAAAAACCCTAGCAAGAAGTTGAAGGCTACTATGTAAAGAGATGTAACTTTTGTTGATCATGAACCTATCTAGGTTTAGATGTTTAATGTCTAAAGTCAAAATGCTTCCATATGATTTTAATATAGTTAACTTCATGCTTCTGTATGTTTGTACTTGCTATTAAAAGTTTTGCAGGTACATAATCTTCAAGATGTTGAAGATGTTCGTAAGTAAAGATGACTTGATAATATTGATAAGCATGATGAAGGAAGTTATGTGAATGATGATGATCAAGATAACCTTGATACTGTAAGAAGGAATAGAAGCCATGAAAGGTTCTCCGATGTTATAAAAGAAGGAAGTGGTTGATCTCCCTAAGTTAAGAGGGAGCCTGGATAGAAGAAAATGTATATCTCCCTGGTTAAGAGGGAGGGCATATTATGACAGTGAATAATTTGAAGTAAGCAAAAGTACTATTGATAAATGTTCATGAAGTTGCAAACAGAGGACTTGAGAAATATCTGAAGATGTATTTGGTGTTGCTAAAGAAATGAAAGAAGAAGAAAGCTTATGACAAATTGCATATAACTTGGTGATGAAAGTACCATCAGAACAATTGAGGACGATGAAAGTTTGTGTTTACTTCTATGTATATTTGAAAGTTTATTATTGATTGGGGTTTGTATTTGTACAGGTAAATCTTTCCATAAAAAGGTTGAACACTCAAGAAGCATGCTTCGACAAATGTGTTGATTTTGGATAGCATCAGATGTGTTCTAGCTCCGAAATTTTGTGGAGGGGCTAGAACACATGAGATCTACAAGACCCAAAAATCGTTTGGAGAAATTCCACCCAGATTATGAGTTATTAAAATAATTAATATTTTTAATGGGTTCCTATGTCTAAACTTAGGAAAATAAAAATATTAATGGGTATTAATAAAAATATGGGTGAGAAGCTTGTAAGTGACGAGGATCAAGTCTGTTTTAATCTTAGTCGTCGATTAGGAACTTAATCTCGTTTGTTGATTCATCAATAGGAAAAGTATAAGAGGAGGCTTGAGGGTCAATTGGAGACACACCATATTGGTTAGTCAGTTCAATTTTTCTTGGTTGAGGTTTGCTGAGAAAGTTGAACAAGTGATCTGAGTTGCAGCAAAGGGGCAGGGATAGTTAGGGTGGAGGATCTTCTCCGAAACCCTGAATACTCAGTAGAGAGAGGCAAAGATAGACCAAAGGAGGTAGCGCAGGCCAAGGAGGACTGACGCTGGGAGGGCCCAAGCAGTGCTTGACGCAAAGCAACGCAGAGGAATAGTTGTCCTCCTGCAAAAGTGTTAAAATTTCTGTTTTCCCACCCCGGTTTTCAGTTTCTTCTTATTTCTCCCATGTAGTTAAATGCCCTTTCCCATAACCATACATTCAACAAGCTGAAAAAAATAAATTTGCTGAAAACACAAATTCTGGAAATTTTACAGAATGCTGGAAATTGCAGAAATAAAAATCAGCAGTAATAAACAGCCATTAAAACACTAATATTTTTGGTCAACGTGACCCTGGAAAAACCCCCTACAACTCTTGGGGAAAACCAGTTTGAGAGCTCTTCTTTATTTCTGAAAAAAACTTTTTACAGCAAGAAAATATCAGCAAAAATTACAGCAAAATAATTTCTTTTTCAGCAAGCAAACTTATCCGTTTTCAGCCCAACAGACCACCTGGAAACTTCTCAGTTTTCAGCAAAAAATCAGCTTTTTCTTCTTGTTCTTGTTTTTGTTCTGCTTGTCTTTCTGCTGTTCTGATTTTGCTGAAGAGCTGCCTGGTATGTGTGCCAAACTGCTGCCTCTTTCTCCTTCTTGTCCAGAAATCTCCCTTGCTCTCTTGCTCTCTTTCTCCCAATCTTCTCATGAAAGAATGAATGATTTTTTCTTCATTTTCCTCCTTTAATATAACTCCAAGTGACTTTTGGGTGATCCAAGTGACTTTTGGGTGATCTCTAAATCCAATGGCTGAAATAGATTTAGATCAATGGCTGAGATTAAATGCACATTTAAATCTCACTTTCTATTTTTTAATTCACCCACTTTAATAAAGACCCACTTAGTCATTTATTTCCAAAGTCACTTTTCCTTTCTAAATTTTCATTGACTTTATAAAAGTCACTTTAAAATTAGACTTAGTAACTTTATCACTTAAAGTCACTTTTAAATTAGATTTTAACTTTATAAAAATTATAAAGTCACTTTAGGAGAAAAATTAAAATCTTTTGGACACTTTTCCCTAGGCCAAAGATCAAGCCTAAGGGAACCACCTGTCCTCCGGTACCAAATTTCAACACTCCCTCTTACCGAGGAAGGTGTTCCTCACCACACCCATCTTGTCTCTGAAGTAAACATGCTTGCCCCGTGGTAGGCTTTGGTAAGAATGTC
>APFE030040976.1:2176-13088 GCA_000404065.3 Pinus taeda | reverse complement strand
AAAGTCACTTTTAAATTAGATTTTAACTTTATAAAAAATTATAAAGTCACTTTAGGAGAAAAATTAAAATCTTTTGAACACTTTTCCCTAGGCCAAAAATCAAAGCCTAAGGGAACCACCTATCCTCCGGTACCAAATTTCAACAAAAAGTCTGAATTCAGCTGGGGAGCAGCAGGATCAACCAAGAAGGCTGACGTCAGAGCTCCAGGAGGTAGTGAGACCAGTGCAGAGCTGACACAGAGCCTCAAAGAGCTCCACGTAGCTACTGCGAAGGGGTAGCGCAATTGTAGCTGGGGATAGTCAGTTCAGTAGCCAAATCGAAGGGATTTTTCCAGGAGAATGTTGATTTGGGGTAGCATCAGATGTGCTCTAGCCACGAAAATTGGTGGAGAGGCTAAGACACATGACATCTCCAATACCCAGAAAGGGTTTAGGCAGATTCTAAACAGTTTGGGAGATATTAAAATAATTAATATTTTTAATGGAGTCCCTAAGTCTAAACTTATCTTAAAGTGTATTAATATAAAATTGTGTTAGAATGGTCCAAAAGTCATGGATCAAACTAGATCTAATCTTAGCCGTTGATTAGGGACTTAATCTCGGTCGTTGATTTGTCAACGAGAAAAGTATAAGAGGAGGCGTGAATGTCACTTAGAGAACACACTGAGGGAGAACAGTCAGTTGAATTTCTGGAGCAGAGTTAGCTGAGAAATCGAACCAGTGGTCTGGAGAGCAGTCAGGAGGCAACAAGGACAGAACAAAGAGACGAGAGATCAACACAGAGGCAGAAAAGGCAGACGCAGGGCCAGAGGGAGTCACGCAGAGGCAACAGAGATTGCGTAGAGTCAGCAGGGCCTGCATCATCCACGCAGAGGCTACAGGAGTGATGCAGAGAGCCAGAGAGGCTGCGCAGAGCCTCAGTAGGCTGACACAAAGGGTTTCAAGTCACGCAGAGGTCAGTAGGGCTAACGTTGGGTTCAGAAGAAGTGCTGGAAAATTTGTCTATGTGTGGGTAAACTAGTTTGGCACCCTGTTGTACTAGAAAATTGCCGAATAATAAAATCCTCCCTTGCTGCACCGGTTTTCCCACATTGGGCTTTTCCGGGGACATTAGTCCAAAATAACTGTGTCAATGTGTACGGTGTGATATCTTTAACAATATTTATTTTAATGTTTATTGAAGTAATTTCATGAATAACTTATGGTGAAATAAGTAGGAAAAGTAAATCAGTTGCTGCAGTGATAGAATTTTCACATGGTATCAAAGCAAGTAATCAAAGACAGAAAGGGTAAATAAGTTATGGGTCGAGACTGTGATGCAGAGGCATCCACCTCAGGGGACTCACAGATTTTCAGAAGATTGCACAAGAGAGATTTCGATCTCTCTATGTTGGCTTCCAGGCTGGAAGAAGTGGCGTGCATGATTAGTGTTGCATCATTAGAAGTATGGTATATAGACAGTGGAGCCTCGTGGCATATGACTGTAATCAGGGAGTGTTTCTCAAAATATCGAGAAGAGAAGATGAACTTTTAGATCACCATGGGGAACAAGGCAAAGTGCACTCCAATAGGGAAGGGTACCATATTTTTTCAGACAGAATCAAGATAGCAGTTTCGTGCAACATATGTGCTGCATGTACCAAAATTGGGGATGAACTTACTTTCTGTGTCACAACTACAAGGCAAGGGCTATGACGTCTACTTCATCAAGGAAAAGGTATACGTCAAACACCTGAGCTAGAAAAGGAAAGTGCAAATCGGGACCAAAAGTAATCGGTTGTATAGATTACAACTAGAATCACCAATGGCACTAATAGGCAGTCATGGGGACAAGGACTTGAACGAATTATGGTACAGAAGGATGGGTCACTTGCACCATGGAGCTCTGGGAATTCTCAGGAGCACTGTAACAGGAGTTCCGGATCTGAGTATGAAACGAGATGATGTATGCAAGGGATGCGCTCTAGGAAAGTATGCCAAGGTGGCATTTCCTAGGAGCAAACATAGGGCCAAGAGTGTACTAGGATTGATACACTCAGCTATCTACGGACCTATGTCTGTCAAATCTCTCAGTGGTGTCGAGTATTTCCTTACCTTCATTGATGACCACTCAAGAAAAACTTGGATTTATTTTTTGAAAACCAATGATGAGGTTTTCTGTCGATTCAAGGAATTCAAGGCTTTGGTGGAGAATCTGACTGGGAAGAAATAAAAGTTTTGCAATCAGATAATGATGGAGAGTATGTCGATAAGGATTTCACTAATTATTGCGCTAAGGAGTGCATCAGAAGAAAGTGGACAGCTCCCTACAATCTAGAGCAAAATGGGGTGGAAGAAAGGAAAAACAGGGCTATTGTAGAAGCGGTTAGGGCCATGCTGTATGATCAAGATATGCCAAAATTCCTATGGGCGGAAGCATCCAACACAACTATCTACGTTCAGAGCAAGACTCCTCATCAGACATTGGGCAAGATTACTCTAGAGAAAGTCTTCACTGAGAAGACGCCTGAAGTCAGTGATTTCAGGGTATTTGGGAGTTTAGCATATTGCTGCATACCCGAAGAAAAGAGGAAGAAGTTGGATCAAACTGCAGAAAAGGGATATCTGGTGGGATATAGTGAGAAAGCTAAGGCAATTCAGAATCTATCTTCTAGGGGGCATGAAGGTAGTAGTATGACGAGATGTAAAGTTCATGGAGGACAGAGCTTTCAGAAGATCTCGCGAAATGCCTTCTGAGAAGCAGTCGAAAGAGGATCTGTTCGTCATGTCTCTTCAACCAACAGAAGTGAAGAATTCTTCCTCAAGTCAAGAAGATTCTCAAGATGAGGAGGAGCGAACAGAAGCATGTTAGGCCCCTATACTACTAGTGTAACCCCTTATTGCTGTTAGTACAACCCGCTTATTATATTGATGTACCCATGTAATGCCCATATTGTTACTATTGTTCCCCATAGAAGCCCAATATTGTTATTATTGTGCCCTTACACTATTATTGTTATGTCGGCTCTGATTATATTATGACCCCTTAGAGTCCTATATATATATATATAGAAAGGAGGTCTTTTCATTTGTATCATCCAAGAATTGTTCATTTGTGTAATGTAAAGGAGGTTGCCCCCTCGAAGAGGCTGAATTCTAAGGCGTTCAACTATCTTTTCTTTCTTTTTGTGAGCTAGTTTCATAACAAAGCACCTGCTGGCAGAGGACGAACTAGTAGGGAACTTCGTTAGATTATGCGTGATGCAGAGAACTCCATTGGTGAGCCAAGGAACAGTAAGAGGGAGCGACAATAGCCAGACAGATATAAGGCATTAGTAGCTTAGGATGGAGAGCCTGCTAGTTTCAAGGAGGTAATTCAGCATCAAGTCTGGCTAAATGTGATGGTAGAGGAGTATAACTCCATAATGGTGAACGATGTCTGGGAGGTGGTGTCCAGGCCTCAAGACAGCTCTGTGGTAGGTTCAAGATGGATCTACAAGATCGAATATGTTGCGGACAGCAATGTTGAGAAATACAAGGCCAGGTTTGTGGCTAAGGGGTATGCTCAAAAGGAAGGAATTGACTATGAGGAAACCTTCGCCCTGGTAGCCAAGTATACATCTATTAGGACCGTGATATCTCTTGCAGCCTAGATGGGATGGGGGATCCATCAGTTGGATGTCAAGATGGCATTTCTGAACAAAGTAATAGAAGAAGAGGTATACATTGAACAACCAGAGGGCTTTGAAACTCATGAGAAGAAATCTCATGTATGCAGACTGAAGAAAGCCTTGTATGGGCTGAAGCAAGGCATTGAGAGCATAGTATGGTCGAATAGATAGCTACTTGCAGAAGATGGGGTTTGTCAAGAGTGACGTGGATCCGAATGTCTACTATTTGGTCATAGAGAACGAGCCACTTATCTTAGTATTATATGTGGATGATCTCTTTTTGATAGGATCATCCAGACTCATTGAGGACTGTAAGAAGAATCTAGCCATAGAGTTCGATATGAAGGATCTGGGACGAATGCACTACTTCCTAGAGTTGGAAGTTTGGCAGCAGAAAGGAGAAATCTTCCTTGGACAAGGGAGGTATGCTATAGAAATCCTGAAAAGGTTCGGGATGGGAGACTGTAGATCTATGGCTACACCAATGATCACCAACTAGAAGAAGATTGATGCATCAAAAGACAAGGATGTCGATCCCACCCTATACCGATAGCTCATAGGGTGTTGATCCCACCCTATACCGGCAACTCATAGGGTCCCTGATGTATCTGGTTAATACCAGGCCATATATTTGCTACGCTGTCAACACCCTCAGTCAGTTCATGGTGGAACCAAGGAGGGCACACTGGGCAACAGCTAAACACGTTCTCGGGTATTTACAGGGAACAGTTTATTATGGGCTCTTATACACCAAGGGGAAGGATATCAGGTTGAGTGGATTTACTGATGCAAATTGGGCAGGAAGTTCAATGGATCGAAAAAGTACCTCTGGGTACTGTTTCAACATAGGATCAGGAATGACCTCTTGGTGCAGTAGGAAACAAAAGTCCGTGGCTCTGAGCTCATCTGAGGCAGAATATATGGCAGCAAGCAAAACTTCATGTGAGGCCATTTGGCTTAGAAAACCGTTGGTAAACCTATTCAAAGGAAATATGGAGGCGACCAGGATCATGTGTGATAATCAGAGTTGCATCAAACTCTCTGAGAATCCAGTGTTTCATGATGCGTCGAAACATATTGAAATTTGGTGTCACTTTGTCAGAGACTGTGTCCAACGAGGAGTTGTACAGTTGAGCTACATTCCTATAGGAGAACAGGGGGTAGATATCCTCACCAAGGCCCTTGGAAAGTCAAAATTTGACAACTTCAAGGAAAAGATAGGGATGGTAAAGAACCCCTTTCAAAAGTAGAAATGAGTATGTTAGCAGCAAGAATGAAGAGGGAGTTGCAGTGCAGATGCAGTGTTGGGAGAAAGGACCAACAGCAGCACAAATGCAGAGGGAGTTGTAGTGCGGATGCAGTGTTGGGAGAAAGGACCAGCAGCAGCACAGATGCCGTGTTGGGAGAAAGGACCAGCAACAACACGGATGCAGAGGGAGTTGTCGCACAGATGCATCAGTGGCAATAGTAGAGTCATGGGCAGTAGTACAGGATTCAGCAGTGTAGAGGATGTTGGGTAGGGAGGTTTAGCATCAGCACAGGGACCAATACCGGATGATCAGAGTAATACTTAGTGAGGAGTATTACTAGAGCACAGTCCTCTCTAAGAGGGAGTGTTGATTTCGGGTAGCATCGGATGTGCTCTAGCCACGGAAATTGGTGAAGAGGCTAAGGCACATGAGATCTCCAATACCCAAAAAGGGTTTGGGCAGATTCTAAACAGTTTGGGAGATATTAAAATAATTAATATTTTTAATGGAGTCCCTAAGTCTAAACTTAGGGAAAATAAAATATTAATGTGTATTAATATAAAATTGTGTTAGAATGATCCAAAAGTCATGGATCAAGCCAAATCTAATCTTAGCCGTTGATTTGTCAACAAAAAAAGTATAAGAGGAGGCTTGAGGGTCACTTCGAGAACACTGAGGGAGACCAGTCAGTTCAATTTCTAGAGTGGGGTTAGCTGAGAAATTGAACCAGTGGTCTACAGAGTAGTCAAGAGGCGGCAAGTATGGAACAGAGAGACGGGAGATCAGCACAGAGGCAAAAAAGGCAGACGCAAGGCCAGAGGGAGCCATGCAAAGGCAACAGAGACTACGCAGAGCCAACAGGGCCTGCTTCATCCACAGAGAGGCTGCAAGAGTGACGTAGAGAGCCAGAGAGGCTACGCAGAGCCTCAGTAGGTTGACACAGAGGGTTTCAGGTCACGCAGAGGTCAGTAAGGTTGACGCTGGGTTCATAAGAAGTTCTGGAAAATTTGTCTATGTGTGGGTAAGCCAATTTAGCACCCTGTTGTACTAGAAGATTATTGAATAATAAAATCCTCCCTTGCTGCACCGGTTTTCCCACATTGGGTTTTTCCGGGGACATTAGTCCAAAATAACTGTGTCAACGTGTTGATTCTTGTGCATATGTTTGTTTCTGTATTACGGTGTGATATCTACAGCAATATTTATTTTAACGTTTATTGAAGTAATTTCATGAATAACTTATGGTGAAATAAGTAGGAGAAGTAAATCAGTTGTTGCAATGATAGAATTTTCACAGTGAAGTGAGGTAATCTCACTTAGGGTTATGCCAATGTGTTTTATCTCTATAACTGAATTGTTGAGAGGGCATCCAAAGTTGTATTCAAAACCACTGCTTAATAATAGAAAACCCTCAGAGTTGCTGCACCGATTTTCCCGCATTGGATTTGTCTGGGGACACATTGTCCAAAAATAACAGTGTCCCTTGTGTGTTTGTCTCATATCTATTTCAATTTATGATCTGTATGTCCGTGTAGTCTGCAGTAGTGTTTTTCATCGTTGTTTAAATAATTAAATAACTTGTTGAATGTAAAAACAAGTAGGAGATGATAAACCAATGATTGGAGTAGGATTTTTGATGTGTAGAATCAGAAATTTTCACATGGTATCAGAGGATTGCAGATCATAGGCCTCTGAAGCCGTCAGCCGAGAGATCCAGCGAATTTGCTACAGAGAAACAATTGTCCCAAGTGACAATGTTGTTTTAGAGGCAAAGGAGCAGTTGAAGGAGTGATGCAGAGCCAGAGGAGTGACGCAGAGGCTCATGCAGTGCTTGCGTCGGCATTTTGAGCCTGTAGAGGGTGACGCAGTACCCGAGAGGAGCTCACGCACTGACTGCATCAGCTCTCTGGACCATCACAGAGCCTAAGGATCAAATCAGTCAGTTGTCTGGGCAGGAGGAGCAGTGCAGATTCGATCTGAGGTGCTGGTGGGATGTTGTTGTTGTTGGTGCAGAACAGTGTCTGAGTAGACAAAGCCAACATAGAGGGGAGTCATTGCCTTGACAAATTTCTGCCAAAGAAATCTAGATCCGAGTTGTTGAGCAACAACAAATGAGGATTGGAGGGGAGTGATCCGACATTTGGCGGGAGGATTTCCGTGACGGAAATCAGGACTCAGAGGGAGTCTAGAAGGAGCTTGTTCTTTAGAGGATTTCTAGCGCCAAAGAAATCCATATCCGAGTCTTACTGGGAAGCAGCTGGAGAGGGAGAAGAGTACCAGTTCTATATTTGTTGAGAAGAGATGGCAATCAATGGACTGAGGGATCAGGACAGATTGGATGGAGCATCCAATTTTGTCATCTGGAAGGCCAGGGTCCTGGCAATCCTGGACAAAAATCGCATCAAGGACTATGCCTTGTAGACAGTTGTTCCGGTCGATGCTGATCCGATGAAGAAACACGAGGCCCAGGCGAAGGCTAATTGCATGATTCTAGACGAGGTCAAAGATCATGTGGTCCCACATATTGCTGAGAAGGAAACAACAAGGGAGATGTGGGAAGCTTTGACCACCTTGTACGAGGGGACTTCTGTTCAACGGAAGATGCTATTGGAGAATCAGCTGAGATAGTACCATATGCAGAAGGGAGAAGAAATCGATCCCTTCCTTCTTAGGTTGCAAGGGATTCGAGACTAGTTGACTTTCATGGGGTCTACACCAGATCCTGAGTTCATGGTCAGGACTGCCCTGAATGCAATAACTAAAGATTGGGAGACCTTTGTCTAGAGTATCCTGGGCAGGGCTTCTCTCCCTAGTTGGGAGGAGATGTGGGCAGCTCTTCGACAAGAAGAGACCAAGAAGTTGACCAAGGCAGGAAGTAGCGATAGAGGAGCCCGAGTCAAGGAGGTGGAGGAGGAGGAGGATGCAACTCACGCATCATGGGGACAACAAGGGAAACAAAAAAGGAAAAAAAAGTATATATCCAAGGTCAGATGCTTCAAGGGTGGGGAACTAGGACATTTCACAACCGAGTGCCCTCGGAAGAAGGGCAAGGAAGAGGCTTCTGACTCGAAGGCTGCTCTAGGGAAAGCTGACAGGGAAGGCGAGGATGACGATTGTGCCATGAGTGCTCATGCACCTCTAGAGAAGAGGTGGGGCGACATGGAGTTGTAGTCGAGAGGACTACATGAAGGGGCAGGATAATTGAGGTGCCCAAACTCTTGGATCACATACGGCTACGGGGGCCCTTAATGCCAGTAGCAGAATGACTAGTGTCAGCTGGTGCGAGGGATGATGGAGCAACAGTGGCAGAGCTAGAGTGCCAAAGTCTGATGTAGCGCAGTGGAGGTTGCAGCAGTTCGAGAGGCACAAAGCAGATTGTAGCAGCAGAGGGTCAGCACAGATTAGCAGCAAAGATAGCTTCAACATCACGAGGCATCCATACAAATCAGCATGTTAGATTTTGGGTGACGTTTTAGCTGCTTACTTCTCAGCAACTGAGTTGCAGTGTAACAGTTAGTGGTGGCAGTGCTATGGGCAACATGATGCAGCATATTGAGAGGGAGTTGCAGTACAGATGCAACAGTGGCAGTGGCAGTGTCATGGTCGACAGTACAGGTTGTAGCAGTGCAGTGGATGAAGGGCAGCAGGCCAAGCATCAGTAGCACAGAGGACCGATGCGGTGGATCAATGTGATGCTTCTATTGAAAAGTATTGCTAGATCACATTCCTCGCTAAGAGGGAGTGTTGATTTTTGGTAGCATTGGATGTGCTCTAGCTCCAAAATTTTGTGGAGAGGCTAGAACACATGAAATCTCCAAGACCCAGAAATCGTTTGGAGAAATTTCACCCGGATTATGAGTTATAAAAATAATTAATATTTTTAATGGTTTCCTAAGTCTAAACTTAGGAAAATAAATATATTAATGGGTATTAATAAAAATATGGGTGAGAAGCTTCTACGTGACGAGGATCAAGTCTGTTCTAATCTTCGTTGTCGATTAGGGACTTAATCTCAACCATTTATTCATCAACAAGAAAAGTATAAGAGGCTTGAGGGTCAGTTGGAGACACACCATATTGATCAGTCAGTTTGATTTTTCTAGGCCGAGGTTTACTGAGAAAGTTGAACAGGTGACCTGAGTTGCAACATGTAGGTTTTAACCCCGTACAGAAATTACATGCATACGAATTCTAAAACACAAAAAATAAACAAAGCGAGAGCATAACACATAAAACACATATACACAGAGATTTTCCCCTGGATCCCAAAACCAGGACTACCAGCTTAATTTTTCATTATGTTCCTTTCAATGTTATAGTACATATTTATACATGCTGAAGCATCCAATACCATGGCCCCCTTTAACCCCTCGGTTAACTACGTGGGCTAGTCGTGAAAAGAATATAACACAACCCAACATTCTCCCACTTCTTGTTTTCTTTCCACAGGGGGCCACAAGAGAGCTTAGTCATTTTTCCAGCCCTGAAACGCCCATTCTCTCTACACCAAGAGAACTTCTCAGAGCTCACAGATTTTGTCAATGTATTTGCAGTATGCTTCAAAGTGTCCACCTTTACCAGCAACACCTTTTTGTCTTTTATCATATCCCTCACAAAGTGATATTGAACATCAATGTGCTTTGTCTTTGAATAATATGCAGGGTTTTTTGCCAAGAAAATTGCACTTTGGCTGTCACAGTCTATCCTTATAGCTCCTTGTACTAACCCCATACTTGAACACAATCTCTGCAACCAAATTGTTTCCTTGCTTTCATGAGTGGTTGCCATGTATTCTACCTCTGTAGTTGATAGTGCCACTACAGATTGTTTCTTACTCATCCAACTAACTGCACCTCCAAATAAGTTAAACACATACCCACTTGTAGATCTTCACTGATCCAGATATCCAGCCCAGTCTGCATCAACAAAGCCACGAATATCCAACATTCTGTCCAATCCTGATCTTCCTTGGTAGCACAAACCATAATCACTAGTGCCATGCAAATACCTGAAAGCCCGCTTCACTCCTGTCTAGTGCTCCTTCCCTGGTTTTGACATAAACCTGCTCAATACTCCCACTGTGTGTGCAATGTCTGGTCTAGTACAGACCATTGCATACATCAGACTACCAACTGCACTTGCATATGGAACATGGGACATGTCCTCTTCCTCTTCTTGCGTCTTGGGACACTGTTCAGCAGATAACCTCACACCTATAGTAATAGGAACCTTCACCGGTTTACTATCCTGCATATTAAATCTCTACAATATTGTCTCGGCATACTTCCTCTGGTTTAACTAGAGCTTCCTCTTTGCCCGATCTCTTTTAATTTCCATGCCCAAAATATAGTTTGCAGCACCAAGATCTTTAATGTTGAATTTGGAGGACAATTGGGTCTTCAAATCTTGGATAATTTCTTTGTCATTTCCAACCAACAACATATCATCCACATACAAGACCAGATAAATAACACGGTCACCAATTAATTTAAAATACACACAATGATCTGCTTTGCTTCTGGTGAAGCCAAGTCCCCGTAGAAATGTATCAAATTTCTGATACCACATCCTTGGTGACTGTTTTAACCCATACAGAGACTTCTTTAACTTGCATACCAGTTCTTTCTTACCCTTCACCGCAAAGGCTCCAGGTTGTTTCATGTAGATTTCCTCTTCCAAATCCCCGTGAAGAAATGCTATCTTCACATCCATCTGTTCTACCTCAAAATCAAAAGCAGCAGCAACAGATAAAAGTAATCTAATAGAAGTTACCTTGGCAACAGGAGAAAAAATATCACCAAAATCATTTCCCGGCACTGGGAATAACCTTTTGCTACCAACCGAGCTTTGTATTTCTCCACCTTCCCTTCTGCATTTGTCTTCTTCTTGAACACCCATTTGCTGCCAATGGGTTTCCTTCCAGCCGACAACTCGACCAGATCCCAAGCCTCATTTTTGTGCAAGATGCCATTTCATCAACCATGGCCTCTTTCCAGAGTTTTCCATCCTCTG
>APFE030040975.1:16665-27643 GCA_000404065.3 Pinus taeda | reverse complement strand
TGCAGAAGGCACAAGGGTCTTCAGACCTGATCAGGGGGAAAAAACTCAGTATAATAACCTTGCTCTATACTCTCTCTCTTTAGGCCTTCCCTTTGATGTCTTTTTATACCAATTCCAAAGTAGTTTTTTAGTTAGGAATTGGTTGGGGACAGTTGAGGCCACGGGCACTAACAGGTGATCAGCAGGTAAAACCCGCGATCTCCGCCTGAAAATAAGGAGTTTTATATCTTTTTAAGTGTTTTAATACATATACGCGGGTTGGGTATGTATGAACCCACGTATACACGTGTTTAACTCAGGGCAATGTCGCGTACAGGAAATAAAACACTGTTTTTTATATTTTGGACCAGGTCTGGAAGGAAGGGTTGCCCTAGGCCATGAGTGTAGCATCACAAACCATAATGGTGAGATTTGGAGCTATAACAATGCACCACCCCAGGGGTGGAGTACCCCATACAACCAAACTCCAACTCTATTTCCTTCACCTCCATCTCAAATGAAACTCCTAAACCCTGCTCCACCTAAACAAACTCAAATTCCTGGCCAACCAAACATGAACCCGAAAAACATACAAGCACAAGAAGTCTATAGTGGAGAAACATCCTACCGTGCATATGTTGTGGAAATTCATGAAATTAACCCGAGGTCTAGGAGAATGATCCCAGATAACCAACATCCATCTCCACCTAGGGAGAGTGAGGAGGAAAGAGAGGAAAGCGTGCCTAGAGTCAATCCACCCCCTTTCCTAAACAGTTAACCCATATCCTCCATCACACCCCAAAAGAGATTGAACTTTTGGGTGAGTTGAAAAATCTTTGTGTCGAAATCTTGCTTCTCCAAGCTATCAAAGATGTCCCCATCTACAACAAGCTGATCAAAGAGAAGTGTTTCAAACATCCTGGAAGGTGAAAGAATGAAACCCCTACCATTAATGTCATTGGAGAGTTGTCTAACTTAATGTTGGGGCGGGTAATCTTCCCAAAGTATCTAGATCCTAGGAGTCCTATGGTAGATGTACACATCAATAGCACCATTGTTCCCCATACCCTGATTGATATTCAGGTTGCCATCAATGTGATGTCTAAGGACATTATGCTCAAGTTGAATCTCCAGGGATCATTAAGGAAGAGCATGACAGTCTTGGAGCATGCAGATTGATCCACAATAGCTCCCAAGGGAATTTTTGATGATGTGATCATCTCCATTGATTCCTAGGAATACCCTGTCGAATTCTTAGTTCTCCAGCCTAAGACAAAATTCAATGGTTACCCTGTCATCCTTGGGATACCTTGGTTAGTCACTATTGATTCCTACATAAGCTACAGGGTTGGAAATATGACCATAAAAAATGGGCATCTATCCAAACAACTGGTCCTCTAACCTCCTGTTCAACCAACCCTAGAGCATGACTTACCTTTATGGATAGAAGAGGAGGAAGAAGATGAAGTCTACTCCTCCAAAATATATCCCCTAGAAACTACCATAGGAGGAGGAAAGCCTGGTGAAGGTGACTTGATTGAACAGATCCTTCTCTGGAGGAAGTAGTTAAGGAATCCAACGAAAACCATCAGATTGATCTATGCTCAACTCAATCAAAACATACTCGTGTCAAGACAATAGAATTCGGCCCTGAAAGAGCATTGAAAATCAACCCCTCTCTCTGTACACTAAGAAGAGGAGTTATGTAACATGTTAAGAGATCATTCGGATTCCTTTGCTTGGAATTACAAAGAAATGAAGGGAGTGCACCCTTTGGTGTGTACTAACCACATTTACATCAAGGAAGGTTGCAAGCGAGTCTACGAACCCCAAAGAAGGATAGATCCAGCCCTCAAGGATATAGTCAAAGAACAACTGCAAAAGTTGTTGGATGCAAGATTTGTTGGCATTATGTTTCTGGTATGGTTATATGTTACAGATGTTGTACTTGATGGCAACACCCATGGCATGGCTCTCAATATGATGAGAATTAAGAAGTACGCAGGAGAAAAAAAGTTCACGGAAGTTTATAAAAGTTTATTTCATGTGGAGAAAAGTTCACGGAATTTTATGCAGAGAAAAGTTTATTTCATGTGGGAATACTTACCTGTGGTCCATGGTAGTTAGTCCTTGGAATTTGAACCTATGGTTTTTGGACCATGGCATCTCGACAGACGTGTTGATCCTTAGTATTGAGTTAAGTTTATTTCATGTTGAGAAAAGTTCACGGAATTTTATGTAGAGAAAATTTTATTTCATGTGGGAAAACTTACCTTTGGTCCATGGTAGTTAGTCCTTGGAATTTGAACCTATGGTTTTTGGACCATGGCATCTCGACAGACCTGTTGATCCCTTCTATTGAGTTGATGGTATTGGTTTGTTATGGTTTTGGCCCGTGGTATTGGTCCATGATTTGAGGAAGAGCTTGCCTATATAAAGCAAAGGAGATCATTTGGCTTGTGTATGCTTTTGGGTTGAATATCTTAAGATCTGAAATATTGGGTTATTGTTTCAAAGCTCGATCTATATGAAAGTGAAGTGGAAATCGAATCTGTGAAGGGTGATCTCTCGAGCGCTGCAGCTGCGGAAGTGCTGAGGCGCCACAGAAGGCGTAGTGCGGAGGCGCCACAGAAGGCACAGTGTGAAGGCGCCACAGAAGGCGCAGTGCGGAGACGCCACAGAAGGCGCAATGCGGAGACTCCACAGAGGTGCCACAGAAGGCGCAGTGCGGAGACGCCACAGAAGGCGTAGTGCGGAGGCGCCACAGGAGACGCCACAGAAGGCGCAGTGCGGAGGCATCATAGGAGACACCACAGAGGCGCCACTGAAGGCGCAGTGCGGAGGCACCACAGAAGGCGCAGTGCAGAGACGCCACAGAAGGCACAGTGCAGAGGTACCACAGGAGATGCCACAGAAGGAGCAATGCGGAGGCGCCACAGGAGATGCCACAGAGGCGCCACCGAAGGCGCAATGCGGAGGCGCCACAGAAGGCGCAACTACGGAGGTGCGCGACGCCACAGAAGGCGCAGCTGCGGAGGTGCGCGGCACCACAGAAGGTGAAGTGCATAGCGACGCAGGCTAGAGAAAAGGAAATTGCGTATCTGTCTTAAGATCTTTTGCTGATTGATTGTTTTCTTGATAAGGTGTTCTCAGTTTAGTTTACTGTTATTGTGGATCTGGTTATCCGGGTGACTTACTGGTACTTAATGATCATTTGATGTTTATGGATCCAGTTTGAAAATTTATGGAAAGTGGTCCTTGAAAGAAAAGAAGCAGGGGGTTGTAGCTCCCTTCCAGGAGAGACTGGAAAATGAGAGAGAGTTGTAGCTCTCTGCAGGTTGCAGCCTACGTACTGGTAAAGGACTGCACCAGTACAAGACCATTGTAAAAGGAGTTTCTAATTTGAAAGAAGATAGAGACATATTGCAGCAGGTGGTTTTCACCCACATTGGGTTTCCACCTTATATATGGTGTTCTTTGATGTGACTGTCTGTTTTTCTTGCTCATTATTTTATGGTAATGATATGCAAAAATATTTCAAAGTGTAAATAAGGAAGATTTGTTAAAAGAACTAGATCATATTGATTCACCCCCCCTCTCAGTATTATTTTCAACAGAGAGACCACAACAAAATGGAGTGGCGGAGAGATCCAACAAATTAGTCTAGCAAATGCATAGAGCCATGATGGGAGAAATAGGTACACAACATATAATTTGGGTAGAATCTATTTATGTAATAGTGGTAATTTTAAACAAGGAACACTTCAGAGAAAACAACGATAGAAATGGTATGGAAAACTTGCTATAGTCAAACATTTAAGAGTATTTGGAAGCAAGTGCTATATCAAGAATAATGATGAAATGCTTGGTAAGTTCGACGCAAGAGTTGATGAAGGTATTTTTCTTGGATACTCGTAGAATAACAAGGGATATGGATGCTACAATAATAAAACACGAAAAATAATTGATTGCATTGATGTTAAAGTCGATGAGCATAATGAATTTGAAGACAAACAACACGTGAATATCAAGTCCAATGATCTAGTCAACAATGATGTGAATGTTGATGAGCCATTTATAGATGAAGACATTGGAGAAGCCTTTAGTCCACAATAAAAAAAAATCCTACAAGGTATGTGCAAAAACATCACCCAACTAACCAAATTGTTGGTGACTTGAATATAGGTGTTCAGATAAGAGGGAGGCTAGTAAATCTGTCTACTCAAGCACACAGAGATGTGTTATCTATGATGGAACCAAAATATTTTTCTCAATATGGTCAAGATTAAAATTTGTGAAAGGCCATGAATGGAGAGCTTAATCATATTGAGAAAAATGAGACTTGAGATCTTGTTTCAAGACAAATAGATAAGAACATTATTGGCACAAAGTGGGTCTTTAGGAAGAAACAGAGTCAAAATGGTGAAGTGGTGAGGATCAAAGCAAGGCTAGTTTTCAAGGGATATACAAACATTGAAGGTTTGGATTTTGATGAGACCTTTGCTCATGTTGGACGATTAGAAGAAGTCAACATGCTTTTTTGCTTGTTTTAAGAAATTTAAGATATATAAGATGGATGTCAAATCTGCCTTTTTAAATGGAGAATTGCAAGAAAAAGTCTATTTTGAGCAGCCTGATGGATTCAATTATCAAATAAAGTTGATTATGTTTGCAGGATGAAATATGCCTTGTATGGTTTCAAAAAATCCCTAAGGGCTTGGTATTCCAAGTTGGATAGTTACTTGTAAAAGTCTGGTTTTAGATGAGGTGAAACTGATAGCAACTTATATGTGAATATCATGATGAAAAATTATTGATAATAGTTGTCTACATTGATGACATTATCTTTTCCAGTAATTTAGATAATCAAGTTTGCCAGTTTGAAACTGATATGAAGGTCAAATTTGAGATGTATATGCTTGGAGAACTTTCTTATTTCCTTGGTTTGTAGATTGCACAATCTTCAAAAGTTTTTTTTATGTCACAAAGCAAGTACCTCAAGGAGTTTTTGAAGAAATTTGGTATGTTCTTTGGTAAGAACCCTAATGATATAGGATGCAAAATTAGCAATACTGATGAATCACAAGAAGTGGATAAGACTTTATATAGATATATTATCGGTAGCATGTTATACTTAACAACCTCTAGACCAGAAATTATGCAAATAGTTGGTATAATTGGAAGATTTCAAGAAAACCCTAGACAAATTTATCTCCTAGTAGCAAAGAGGATTCTTAGATATCTAAGAACCGCAATGGAATATGGACTTTGGTACCCCAGAGGTATAGATTTTTCACTAATTGTTTTTACTGATGCTAATTGGGAAGGTGATGTAGATGATCAAAGAATCACTAGTGTTGGTACTTTATTTCTTGTTGAATGTCTTGTTTCATGGTTAAGCGAGAAGCAAGCTTCAATTTCTCTCTAAACTGTTGACGTAGAATATATAGAAAAATCTTCTTGTTGCACTTAGCTATTATGGATGAAGAAGAATTTACAAGATGTGCAAGTGAAATATGACCAGCAAATACCAATAATTTGTGATAACACAAGTGCAACCAACATGTCCAAGAACCGTGTTTTCCATTCAAAGACAAAGCATATTCTAATCAAGTATCGTTTCTTCAGAGATAAAGTTGCAAATCAAATTGTAAAGTTGGAGTATGCACCTACAAAAGAGCAGGTACCTGATATATTCACCAAATATCTCCCAAGAGATAAATTTAAGTACTTAAGGAAAAATTTTGGAGCAATTCCTCTTACCTCCCTACAATAGATATTCCTCAAGAGGAAGAAAGGAAACTAGTAAGAACTCAACATATTAAAAGTGTATTACTAGGTCCATATGATCAATAATATAGGGGGAGATTAGTTGAGGGGGAGCATATTATTTTATTTTCCATTGATGTGAAAGGGGGAGAAGTAAGAAAAATATTGCTTTATTGTTTCCAATTTTTTTGGTGTTGCCATCAATTCCAAAGGGGGAGAATGTTAGACATCAGTTGTCATTGATGGAAAAGGCAATGGTGTTGATGTCCAACTCAAGTAGTTGTAATCAAATTGGTCAAAGAGTAGAGGCTTTGGAGCCCTTTTAAGTACACAAGATCAACTCAAATGCTCTTAAAGACTACTCAGATGAATATGGTTTGAGTAGACCTTTCCAATGGTGTATGACACTTCACAAATGAACTTTAGGATCAAACTTGCTTAATCAATGGCAAAAGTTAAAAGTCCAGGTTCACGGTTGTAGTGCCAAATTTGGTGTTAGTCTGGAACCCTCCAAACTTAGAAGTTAGTGTTATTTGGTGGTTTGGTGGCCAAAATTGGCGCCCCTGATGAAGGATAACTAGAGGTGTGGGGGGGGGGGGGGGGGGCGTTTGGGGTTCATGGTCTCCACATATCAACGATCTAAGTGAAATGTGTGACCTCCCCTGATTTTGAAAACAGTAAGGGGGCTGGGGGGTCCATAAAACTTCCAGGTGGAGTTTCCTTAGAATTTTCTAAGGCAGTCGTAAGCTCTATCCTTTGGGATGATAGGGCACTAAGAGGACATAATTGAGTGATGAAGGAGAGTTATTTGGCATATTGAAAAAATGGCTAAACTAGAGAAGGAAACTTGGTGTGATCTCATTGGACAAAGAAGACACAATGACATGATGACATCAACATGACTTGGATCAATAGAGACATGCCATGTGGCATGTAGTTTTTGGGTTTTTGGGTGGCCAAGTGGGTCGTAAACCAGTGACATGTGGCAATGTGATAGACATAGGTGGCAAATAGGTCAACAGTGAGGACACGTCATCCAAATCCCTGAAATCTAGGCACCATGATGATTTCTAAACAAGCTTCAAGTTAAATCTCTCGGATGACAAGGCTCTTGGAAAAGTTAGTATATATAGATGACGAGCGGGGAACCAATAAAAAATGGTGCAATGGAAAATTGGTGGTCCCACTAGGACACTTCACCTAGACATAATGAGCCCATGAGTTTTCGAGACTGGATAGGCTGAAATGTATAGGGAGATAATGTCAGGTTGTGGTGGCATACAAGTTGACATATGAAGAGGAGTTGTGGACCAATTGAAAGGTGGTCCTAGCAGGACATGTCATATTGGAAGATAGATCTCAAAAGAAAACAAAGGTTCTCCATTGATTTATTTTTGGGAAATAAAAGTTAGGGGATAAACTATTCATCCAAGACTTGGTTTTCTATGATGGTTTCATGTGTTGTGAGACCAAGGGGCTATGGGCTGAAACATTACATGAATGGGTGGAAAAATATGTTTTAACAATGGGATTAATCCATGAGGGCTTTAACAATGTACCTATGGGCATACGATATGAACGAGTCAACAATATTGAAATTTAGCAATTTTGTACCATATTTGGAAGTTCTTCCATAACTGGCAATTCATTAAAACTTGGGTAAAACCCACATGAAGGAGTTGGTTGCTATTTGGTGGCATGGAAAAATTTGGTGGCTTGTTTGGCAATTCGACCAAATTTAGCAATCAACCAAATTTAGAACTAGAGACAAAATCATAGCTAAACCTTGATATTTTCCAAAATTGCAAACTTCTGAAGTTTAACTCAGTTTTTCAAACAAGGACAAAAGATCAAATATTGAAGACTTCAAGAAAACATCTAGAAGACTTGATATAAGTGTTACATACACAAAAATAAGGATTTATGCATGTTAAATATATAAGTTAACTAAATTTCTAAATCTAAAAAATACCAGCTCTAACTCTTTGTTGGACACCTAATCCTCAATGGGTTAGTGTGGAAGTCGAATGGACAAAAGTAGTCCAAGAGACCTTGGGATGTGAATCCCAACGGTCACCATATTGTACTATAAATGTATATCAATTGTTAATAAAAATTGTACTGCATGATTTATCTTTCCTATCTTTCTCGCTCCCCATGTGTGTTTGACATGGTATCAGAGTAGGCGATTGCTGGTCCTGCTCCAATTTGAGCCACTTGTTGTGTGGCCTCTCTGTGCATGTTAGTTCTACATTCCTGTAGATAGAATTGTCATTATTGTGTGCATCCCTATTTCATGCTGCAAACTGTCTGGCTGATACGCACCTGAACGCCTGCCTATTCTGCCCATGCTCTGCATTTCTGTAGCCTGACACATCTGCCCTCTGCGTGATAATTAGGGTTTGCCCTCTGCGATATAATCTGGGTAACGCCTGAGACTGCGCACTGACTGATCTGAACGCTGCTCCTGTAGCGGCTCTCTGCATACAAAACGGCCCTCTGTCTATTATTCACCTGTGATTCTTTATTATTCTCTGCGTTTAGATACCTGGGCTCTCAGCCTCCCTGTAATTGTTTCGACTGCTCTCTGGCTATTACTCCTGGCCGCCCAAGCTCCATTAGAGCAGGTTTGATTTATGGAGAAATCCCGGAATCGCTATCTCTAATGAATGAATGATTCTTGCAATCATTACTGAAGACTAATAGCAACTCACCTGCTAAGACCACGTCGCTGATATCTAGTGGACGATCAAGATTATCGATGGCTTGCACATGATAATTATCCCGAAAAATAAAAGGAAATTCCCCAGTCATCTTTAACCTTATTTCTCTGCGGCACAGAATGTGAAAATAATTAGCGGATGATGAAAATATCTGTATCTGCTTGTCTTGTTCTTCTTCTCGACGAAGTGGATTCAAAAGTACTTGCGATGAACCATCACCAGACGTGTACTGCAAAACTTGGATTTTCTCATCGCGTTCTTCTTCTGATAATGGGACACCAAATCCTTCAATAGACGTGTCATTTTAGTCTGGTTTAAGAGTTTAGTATAATCCAGAATTACCTGAAGCCCTGGGATTCTGTTTCTGGTGATGTATCCATGCATCTCTTGTCTCAACTCGTTCTAGGGAATGACATTGTTGATGTGGAAAGGCTGGCGGGTATATGGATTGATGGCCTCGTGTTTGGTCACCCAAATTGTCTCGAGTGTCCTGCGGTTGTATAGCAGCTGAGCAGGGTCTTCCGCATGCGGGAATCAAACGGGATCGTAAGAAAATTATTGGAACACCACATCCAGAGATTCTTCTGGAACACCATCTGAAGCCATTTTGCGATCTATTGGCAGATGTGCAAATGTTTAGCGGAGATGTAAATGATATCAAGATGATTAGCGGATCATTGGTGGTCGTTTTGATAGACGGTTTTCTTAAATAAGGATATAGAGTATTGGTAGAATGATTTGTCATCCGCTTTGGCAAGGATGCATCCCGCATCATAGATATGAGTGTGAGAAGCCAGTAAATTTCCAAACAAATCGATTGAGAGTCTCAGGACTGATAGAGACTTCTGTTCTAGTCATGACAAAAGTATGACAAGGAGTTTCAATACAGCAGATAGAAGCTTTGACATTCAACACAAGTACCCTTCGAATAAGGTGCTTGGGTTTGTTGAAGATGAAAGCACTAATAGAGGCACTCAAGATACAAAAATAGATAGAGATTCCTGTTCAGATGAAAAAAAATATGCACCTCCTGTGGAAGGAGCTCGATCTTCAGATAATGGAAAACTGGAATGATGTGAATTGTTCTTCCAAATTTAATTGCTAAACTCGGTATTCTAAAATGTGGATTATTGTGCAGGGAGTTGAAGCATGCACAAAGTCCTTTTCTTTTGGAAGTCAAGTTTCCAGATAATTAGAGGGAGTTGTTTATCTCTCAAGTTCCTTTTGGTAGATGCTACAACAATCATTCTTTGAAGTACAACTCAGTATTGTAACTGGGTACTTCCATCTTTGTAATTTATACTCACAGATGTACGAAGTGCATTATGATAAAATAATGTATTTCATTTCAGAATATACAATGGAAATTTTAGATTGAGATCGACGTTGCACTATGAGTACTTGGGATGCTTCATTCGTTACCATTGTACAGACGGGGATCACGAATAGTAGTTGCTGGGCTATAAATTGATTTGAGGGTAAGCATTGAACTGTGGTATAAGTCGGAAAAGCTTCGTAATCTTTTCACTTGTTGAGGGTTAAATTCAAACCTGTTCCGCCATGCTACGTTGTGCCATTGGTGAGCGAACAACCAAGCTTGCGTGATTCACTAATACGGTGAAGCTTTAATTGAATTGGCAGGAGGAGACTATGTTTTGAAAATGTGAATTAAAGGATAGTGTCTTAAATGTGTCTGTAAGGAGAGGCATTATTATAAGTAAAAACAATGTCTGGAAGCCTTTAATTGATGTTACAGGAAAATATTTGAAGTTTTCTTGATTCAGTTATTCATGGCCTAAAAGGTGTTATTATTTGAAACATTATTGATATTCATTGCTGCAGCAGGTTCCAGGTTCTTATTTTGTAGTGTAAACTCTTATTTGTAAGTTCAAGAGATACTGGAAAATTTGGTTTCAGAGAAATTTGCAGATCAGTCATAGTTGCCTGTTGTGGACGAATTTCCAGGAACAAACTTATCCTTATTACTGTGCAAACTCGTGATTGTTCCAGGTTCCTTTATCAATACAACACTTCTTTGCCTTGCTTCCTTGGTTCATTTGCTGCACATTTATAAAGGATATTGCTGAGTACTGTGAGTGATATTACTTTTCTGCATTGAGTAATAGTTGTGATCAGTTTTAAGGTGTAAATCTGACATTGAAGCAAAAATGGCTAGAACCACTGAAATATTAGAGTTCTTAAAAACTCTGATACATTCCTCTAATCATGATATATTAAAAGTCAGCAAAGTTTCTCTCACAGACATTCATACATGTCTACAAAATGCACAGGAAAAGATTGATTTTTTGCAACTTGAATCACAGCTACATCAAGAAGAGCTACATCAAAATAGACATCATTCTGAACCTGTTTTTGTTCAGAACATTGAGACAACCACCCATCAACAACAAGTTAATAATGCAGCAGTTGTACATGCAAATGCAGAAACTCAGTCTGCACTTCCCAAGCCCATCATCAGACCTTGGGAACAACTTGTCCACAACAAG
>APFE030040974.1:51496-85433 GCA_000404065.3 Pinus taeda | reverse complement strand
AACAGGACGAATATGAGGATCAAAGTGCAGTGTCGATCCCTTCATGGAATGACGCTATAGCCAGTATCACAACTGAGGATGTTAGGGTCCAACATACATGGATCACACAAGAGCTGGATAAAATATCTGCTAGTTCACTTACTAGGCGTAGTTTGTCTCTAATGCTAGATAGCATTAACAAGTTGATCAATGCATACAAGAGGGAGGGCCCACAAAGCCACCTCCTATATTTCATACATAGGATTAGGAGGCTAGAGGTTAGAGGCCCACATGCTTGGAGGGTGGTGAAAAACACCACCAAAAATATTGATATTTGTGGGGAGTTGCTTGACATCACTTCAAATTGTCATGCTAGACATATTAGCCTGATTCTGCTAAAATATTTTAAGAATGTTGAGGATGCCACTTTTGTTTATGATCAATTCATTAGAGATTGGGGCCAGTTTCCCCACCATGCCAAGTCCCCATTTAATTTGTAAAGCATATATATGTAGCATTTGTGCTACACATGAGGCAAAATTACACCAACACTAGATCTAAGTGTTGGAAATATGTTGTAACTAATGTCAACATGTGGCAGTCAGAGGCATAGGTCTCAAAGAAATGCCTCAAGGAGTAGGTTGAAGGCACATAAGAAGGGAAAAATATCAAAATCATTGCAATGGGTTTGAAGCTAGTTTTGGAGAACTATATAATATTAGATGCAGGTGTAAGCCACTCAAATGGATAGATCCTTGAAATACATTTCCAACGATATATGGAAGTTCTAGAAAGGCCTCCTGAATCAAAATATAGAGCCTATCAAATTTTGGAGACCCTAAGGCCTTCATAGTAGATTTAAAGGTGGTTGGAGTGTTTGGAGTGGAACTAAGGTTGGCAAAAGTGTCAAACTTGGTACCAAGACAAGCAAAGCCTCTAAGCGAGAGCTCCAGGTAGACATGGTAGTAGTAGGTTGGACAATAAGTAGAGCCCACCTGACAGACTTACCCTGGAAGAATTGTTTTAATGCCCAAGTCTAAGTGAACGAGCAGTCGTCATTAGGACATGAAAGCTAAGTGTTGTCCAATGGTGAGAAATAAGTGGAGCCCACATTATAGGTTGGCTCGATGAAGTCAGACTAATGAGCAAATATCTTAGTAATAGACAAAGTAGAGTGTGGAAGAGTGTCAGCCTGGTAGGAGAATGCAAAGGCTAAGTGTTGGAGGAATGCATCAGGCTATGTGGAAGCTTCCTGATGGCACTGAGGACAACCCTTCAGACATGATTTTGATCATGGGAGGTGGTTTCCCTACACAGTTGATTGGGTAGATCAACGATGGAGATATACCTAGGGGGGAACTCCTCTTGAAACCACAATCCACTCATGAATGGTGTCATGGAAAAGGCTTGAACCCAGTTGTTTTTAGAAAAATGAAATAACAAAGAAAATGGTCACAAAACAGGGCCTCAGAGGATGTTTTCTCTCTCCTATGGGAGGATAGGTGGCAACTCATGATTATCTCAGATAGTGGAGGATAGTGACATTGACATCAACCAATAAGAGGAGGATATGTGGCATGTGGAGTCAACATTGTTAGGAACCCAAGTGGCCCTTTTCTGGCTAACACATGTCACTAGTCACAGGTTGACACATGGCACGAATGACATGATTCTCATGGGATGAGCTCGAAGGATTTCAAATGGAGCAAAGAGAGAGTGTCGAGTGGCATGAGTTAGGACATGTCGGTGGTTGACTAAGCTCGAAGAGTCATTCCATTGGTTCTTGTTGTAGTAAGAGGACCCTTGGGACAACTCACCCTATAAGGCAAAGCCTCGCGGATTTATTATGGGTGCATTAAGTAATGCACCAGGTTATAGGGTGTCAGGACATGGTGGCAATTGACAGAGTGGTGGCCAATAAAAAGAGTGATAGAATTATGCGAGAATGAAACAAAATATAGATATAAATAAAAATAAAAAAAGATGCAACAAAAATAAAACTTCATTTCATTAATATCAAATAACTAAAATATGATTATATATTGAATGGAAATAAAGTAGCTTGGGTGATGGTAGCTTATCTCTGAGAAGAGATTTGGTAGATACATGCCTTTGAACTGTGTTACAATGAGGATCAAGGGAACTTTTATTATTAAACAACAAAGGAAAACCATAAACAAGCAAAACCCTAACCCCAAGAGATGAAACACCAAGATTTTCTGGGCCCCGTTTGGGTTAGTTGGGCAGCCAACTTCCCGAGGTTGTAACTTGGTCATATGATATTTGTTTGGTGCATACGATACCTCGTTGGAAATATATCTCTTAGTACTAGAAGATTTTCTGTTGGCCCCTAGCTATGGTTATGGGGCTATTATGGACCTCAAAAAAATGTTGTTTAGGGGGTCAAAACAGCTCTGGAAGTTCACGACCTGAAAAACTGCTAAAATAGTATATGTTGCTATAATCAAGGAAATGGACGAAAACGACTAGAGCTCTAGGTGGAATAGATGTTTGGCCATCAATATCCATCTAGATCAAAGGGTGTTAAGCAGACCCCATTGACTACTCATCCCATTAAATGGAGCTCGAAAAATTATATGGAGGCACACAGGAATGAGTCAAGATTGAAGGGGCTACAAGCTATGTGCCCACAGAGGGTCTCATGAATCCATTGGAGACCAGGGGCATGGCGGAAAATAAAAGGAACCGGGTTTGGAAGCTCTGGGCTTAGAACCTAGACCTTTCCCTTGGTTGTTTCATGTAGAAACATGAGAAATGGTGCATCGACAATAGAATGTGGGGTTGTCCCCGAAACCCAAAATCCCATAACTTGTTAAGAATTGCAATTAACAAAAAATCTTAGATCTTGGGATGTCTGGCCTTAGCTTTAGGCATGGTCACTTATTTAAGAGTTGATGAAGTTGTGAACACCATAAGAGGGCTTGATGAAAACCTAGATGAAGATGTGGTAGTTCAAAATATACTAAGATCTCTTCTTGAGAGGTTTAATCCCAAGGTGTATTCCATTGAAGAAATTCCAAGTATAATCATTCTCACTGCAGGTCAAACTACTTGGTATACTCACTACCTATGAGATGATAACTTTGAAAGGTAAGTCTGTAGCCAAAGAATCAACCTTCAAAGAATAAAAGAAGCGCAAGGATGAGCATGATGACATGTTTTGAATCATATGAAGAAGAATCCAACTTTCTGAGGAGGCTCAATTGAGGATCAAGAAATTATAAAGGTAAGTTACCGTTTACATGTTTTAATTGTGATAAATTTGGTCACTGTGCATCAAATTGTCTTGAAAATAAGAAAAAATATTATGTTTATAAAGGAAAATTTAAAAAAATTCGAAAGGCCGGAAAAAAGGCTAAGAGGAGAGCTTTCTATTGTGAAGAAAAAGCTCCTTGGAAAGTGAGGCTAGCCAATCCTTAAATGAGGATAGATATGGTGAGATCCCTACATAATTCATGTTGTTGGCCATAGAAAATCTACAGGTTGAGGCTATTTCTGATGATGAAGAAGGAGAAGTTGACCTTGAAGGAGAATTAGTATGTGCTATTGAAGAAATAGAAAGGTCGAGGAAAAAATATAAAGTTATGAAGGAGTCTTTGATGAAAGAAAAGGTTGAGGTTGTAGAGTGATTACTCCTACAAATAGGATAAGGTATGAAAATACAAGAAAACTTGAACCAATAGTTG
This sequence comes from Pinus taeda, assembly GCA_000404065.3. Taxonomy (NCBI): domain Eukaryota; kingdom Viridiplantae; phylum Streptophyta; class Pinopsida; order Pinales; family Pinaceae; genus Pinus; species Pinus taeda. The sequence goes on along the minus strand of APFE030040974.1, from coordinate 81,747 downwards.
ATTGAAAAGGATAAAACATGTGAGTAGCTGGAAGGAGAAATTGTATTGTTGAAGAAGGAGCCAGGAAAGGCTAAAACACAACTCATTTTCAATCAAAAAATTGGAAAATGGACTGAATATTTGAATGAGATATTGGAAGCATAGAGACCTTCCTCAAATCAAATTGATCTAGGCTATTAAGTTGAGTCTAGTGCAACAACTAAATTAAAGTGTAAAAATACAATTACCTTTATTCCAGGAAAAGAGAGGATTGCACAAAAACAAGAGAGACTTAATCAATAAAAGGAAAATCAACAACATCAAAAGAATAATGTTGGCCAAGTAACTCCAACATCCCAAAAATCAACTCAACGTAGAAGAAAACATTCCAGGAACAATGATAGGTTCCTAGGGTATTGTTTCACATGCACCAATTATGAGCATAGAACGATAAACTTTAGAGTCAATCTCTCTTACAGACATCCCAGATTTAGCAGAATAATTCAACAGAGAAAAGTAAGACCTAGGTACAATAACTCTTTTGTTCATCTAAACTATCTGGTGCAATGTTTTAAATGTCAAAAGTTTTGTCATATAGCAATCAAATGTAGGATAAAGGAGAAGAAGATAGAGCCAATAATTGAGAAAACTGAGAAAAAACCCAAGGTCTGGAAAGAAAAAGTAAAATCAAAGAAATTTGATATTGCATTGTATCTTGAAAATGGTGGGAGCGATTGATATGTGGATAATGGATGTTCCAGGCACATAATAGGAGACAGAAGTAAGTTTTTGACTTGGAAACTAGTTTAAAAAAGTAATATGGTTTTTGGAAACAATTCTCCGGGAAAGATAATTGTAAAAGGAATGGTCAGTCTATTAAACGGAAAAGGTAAAGCCAAAAATGTTTTATATGTTGATGGGTTGAAACATAATCTAATGAGTGTGTCTCAAATGTGTGATGAAGGCTATGATGTGATCTTCAATGCTAAAAATTTCCAAATCAAGTTGACAAGTATAGTAGAAATAGTTGCTAAAGCTATAAGAACATATAACAATGTCTATGTGTTGAGAAAAAGACAAAAAACTATTGTTTTACAAATATTGATGAGAGCTAGTTATGGCACAGAAGGCTTAGACATCTGAACTGTGACTAGATTTCCAAGCTGAGCAAGATTTGTTTTTAAGGATTTGCACAGGATTTCAAAGCTAGAGAATATTATCCATAAATCTTGTCAATTGGGAAAGCAAGCTCAAGTTCCATTCAAGAAAAAAGAAAACTCTTTAGGAAAGCCATTACAACTGGTACACATGGATTTGTGTGGACCATCCATAATGAAATCAACCAAATGTAAGCTATATTTTTTTCTAGTAATATATGATTTCATCAGGATGATGTGGATTATCTTCCTAAGAGAGAAATCTAAATATTTTGAGAAATTCAAAGAGTTCAAAGAAATGGCTGAAAATGAAACTAAATGCAAAACCAAAAGCATAAGGTCTGAAAATGGAGTTGAGTTCACTTCAAAGGAATTTGATCAATTATATAAAAATAATGGCATCAAGATACAATTTACAATAGAAGAGACTCCCTAGAAAAATGGAGTAGAAGAGAGAGAAAATAGGTCAGTGCAACATTTATATAGAGCAGTGATGAATGAAAGGTACGTTCAACAAATATTTTGGGTACAAGAAATTCATACAGTAATGGTTATTCTAAACAAAGCTCATTTTAGACCAAATAGTGAAAACACTCCTTATGAGTTATGGTGTGGAAAACTTGCAAGAGTTAAACACTTCAAAAATTTTGGCAGAAGATGTTACATCAAAATAAATGATGAAAAACTTGGCAAATTCAATGCCATAGTAGATGAAGGCATTTTTCTGGGATATTCACACACCAAAAAACATTACATATGATACAATAAAGTCACCAAGAAAATCATTGATTGCATCAAGGTGAAGGTGGATGAACACATTGATCACAAACTAAAACAACTTGGAAAAGCCAACGTTGATGAACTGGTGATTATTAGTGAAGAAATCGATGAGGCAACTACAAAATAAAGTAAGGAGGATCCCTCTAGTCCTCAAACTAGAGATCCCCCAAGGTATGTACAAAACCACCACCCCACTGATCAGGGGTTGGTACTCCTTCAAATGGGTGTTGGAGAATAGTTGGGTAGCTGATAAATCAGGGAGTTCTAGCTTCCTGATAGTTGTAGCTAGAGAAATTGTAACAACAAGTTGTAGCTTTCCCTATGAATGAATTGAAGAGTAGTTCTAAAAGTTACTTGTTCTTGTGTGTCCCATGGTGATTATTGACATAATCATTGTTATGGTTATTTAATTTAGTGCTAAAGTATTTAATGATGAACACAAAGTAAAACAAAGTTTTAATTTGGTAAAATTGCTACAATACTGATTCACTACCCCACTCAGTATTGTCTTGGTTTCCAACAGTAAGTTTTATGGACCCAACTTGGGACATAGTTATGAGTGTATCGGGGCTCATAGGGACCCTGCACATGTAGCACCACCTCTGAGATTGTTTCCATGACCATCTCAGAGTGTGGTATTTTCAATGGAGCTATAACAGTAGTCATAGTTTGGCGTTGAGACTAGGAATAACATTGTGGATAACATGCAGAGGACATTGGCCATTGCACATGTCACACTGCATGGAGAGATGAGAAAACAACCATCATTTCCTCATGGCCCACCTCTTGCATTACATGATGATTCATATGAATAATTTAAACTTTAAAACGGGAACTGATATGATTACCCGTTTTGTAGAGGTAGCAAAAAAGTGACCTGATTTTAAAAAGTGGCGATGCATAATACACATATATTTTTTTTAGCATAGTTTTTGGCACTTTAATTTTTAGAATGTTAGTAATTTTCATGATGATTTTAAAAAGTGTTGATTCTGCATCATGCCCTTTTTTTTAAAGACCTATTTTTTGACTTAAAATTTTCTAATGTATGAAATGTGAATAATTATTTTCTAAATTTAACAATTTTTGAAGTGGTTTCTTCTTCATTATATATATATATAATATATATATTGAAAGAAGAAGGTCGATATTTTAAGGTTTCAATATCTAAATATTTATATATTTTTAATTAATTTTCAATGCACATCAATAATTGTCTCAAAAAACAATAATTTTAACAGTTGACATAAAAATAAGCATTTTCAACATAAATATAACTAAAAAATTACACATTTTGATAATTGTTTGCTGGAAATGACATGTCAAAATTACAATTTTTATAGGAAAAAATTCACAATAAATGGTCAAATATTAGTATTTTTATGAATTTCATGTAAAAAAAATAATCACCATTTTTTTCAAAAAATAATGATTCACATAATGGGGGCTAGCGATCTGGAGCGGAGGAAGCGATGAAGGCAAGCGAGTAGGGTTAGGGTTTCAGAATGGGTCGCCTCTGGCAGACCTGAACTTGGGACAGGGTGCAGGGGAAGCTTGCAACCACCCGCATCTGATCAGAGAAGTGAAGAGTGCAAAGATGAGTGGAGGATGGGAGATAAAAGGTAGGTGGGACTGACAAAAAAATGGCAGATGGAGATGGGAGGGGAGAGATCCCCTCTTATAAAAATGCAGTAGAAGGTGAGTCAAGCAGAAATGGGGTGCATGGAGGCACTGGAAAATGTTACAAAGACATTATGGTCATGGGGGCTTGCTGGAAAGCAGGGTTAGGAAGCCGATGCCTACCCAGAGAAATGAGAAAACATAGGTTTGTAATCCCTAACAACGAACTTGAAGAGTATATGAGTTATATGAAAGATCATGCTATGATTTGTAAGTTTGTGGGGATCTGGCTGTCCGAGAAGGAACTGGCCAAATGGATACAACAAATATGGAATCCCAAGGGACACATAGACTTAAAACTAGGGGCAAAGGGCTTTTTCATGGTCATTTTCACTAACTTGGAGGACAAGGAGAGGAGTTTTGAGGGAGGACCCTACTTCCTGAATAATGTTGGGCTATTTGTGAGGCACTGGGAGGAATGTTATAACCCAAACAAAGAAAAAATGCTAGAGGCACCTATCTGGGTTAGACTGTTCAGACTCCCTATCAAGTTCTGGGATCCAGAGATCCTAGAAGGACTAGGAAATACAATTGGGACATTCGTCAAAGTAGCTGAGACCACTAAAAGAGGAAGATATATGTCCTATGCCAGGATTTGTGTATACATGAATATCACAGAACCGCTTCTAGAGTATATTGAAGTAGAGTACCATGATGAGGTCTGGAAACAACCAGTGGATTATGAGCATATCCCATTCTGTTGTAGAAGATGCCATGAATATGGTCATCTCTTCAAACAATGTCCTTTGAATGCATCTGGAGAAACAAAAGAATGAGAGAGGAAGAGAAGAAGGAAACAGAGGCAAACAAGGAGGATGAGGAAGGTTTCAAAGAAGTGCTTACCATAAGGAAATCTCAAAAAGGATCAATCCCTCTACAACCACTTGTCAAAACAGTTACCCTAGAAAATCAAAACAAGTTCGAGGTACTTCAGGTAGAGGAAATGGAAACGGAAAGGGAAGATAGTGAAGAAGAACCAACGGAACTTTCGAAAAGGGTAAAAGGACATGACACAATACAAACAAATGTGGAACAAGAGAAGGAAGGAGAAAGCATGGGAATGCCTAAAGACCAATCTCAAATGGAGATAGATCCACAAAAGGAGAAAGGGAGCAAAGAGGAACAAGTAATGAGGAGACTGCTACATGAATGGAGGCACCTAGATGAAAGATTCATACAAGAAGAACAAAAACAATTATACAAGGACATGTTTCAAAAATATAAGGAGAAAGTAGGGGTATCCATTGCAAACCAACCTGAACAACTAGGAGCACAATGAAGCCAAGGCACAGAAATGGGTAATGATGAAAAAGGTGGAAGAAAATAGGGAAGACGACCTATGAGTGAGACCATCCAAATGGTTGGAGAGATGCTGGTTAATTTAGGAAGAGTCATACCTCTTTCAGAGGTATTCCAACAACCCCTCAAATTATTAAAATGATAATTACAACATGGAATATTAGAGGGCTAAACAGTAAGGGGAAACAGAGATATCTAAGTGACAGGTTGAAAAAAGATAAACCTAGCATAATGATAATTCAAGAAACAAAGATTAGTGAACGGAAATTGAAAGATATAATGAGCAGATTCAATCCTCATTATGAAATAATGGTTCGGGATCCCTTAGGTAGTGCAGGGGGACTAGCAATTCTTTGGAACCCAGAGGAAGTTTAATTTAAAAATTAGGTAAGCATGCCTCAAATTATTTCAGGCAAATTCAGGAATATAGGTTCTCTAGAATAGATCCTTCTCACTGGGGTATACGGTCCCCATCTAATGGGTGAATGCAAAAGCTTTCTTCAAAGAGTGGGAACAATCTGAAGTTTATACCTAGATTCACCATGGATTGTAGGAGGTGACTTTAACATGATCACATCCCTAGAGGAAAAATGAGGAGGCCTGAGAAGAATAGATCTAGATATGGAAGCCCTTGGTGATATGATAATATAACAAAGACTGGTGGATATTCCCACAATAAATGGGATCCACAAATGGAATAATAGAAGAGGAGGCAAAAACCAAATTGCATCAAGACTAGACAGATTCTTAACATCTGAAAAAATAATAAACAGAGATATATTTATTGAAACAATGATCCTACCAGGACTGGGTTCAAACCATTGGCCAATCTGACTAGAAATTGACATTAAATCTAGTCCAAAAAAATGACCTTTTAGGTTCGAGGCCTTCTAGCTCAGAGATCAAAAGTTCATGACAAAAGTGGAAGAGTGGTGGCATTAGAGCCAACAAAGAGGAAGAAGCAGAATGCAGACATTTCAATTAAAATTAAAAGAACTCAAGGAGAAGATTAAAAAATGGAATAGAGAAGAATTTGGGAACATATTTAAAGACCAACAGCTTTTAGACCAAAAAATGAGAACACTGCAGTAAGAAATCATATCAGAAGGTAGAAGCGAGGAAAGAACTAGAGAAGAAGGGATATTGATAAGTAAAATTGAAGAACGAAGAAAACAGGAGGAGATTCTTGGAAGGAAAAGTTAAGAGTAAACTGGCTTAGAGCAGGAGAAAGGAATACAAAATTTTTCCACCAAACCATGATTCAGTAGAGTCAGAAAAATAGAACTTTCTCCATTAAAAATGAAGAGGGACTTTGCCTAACCCAGCATGAGGAAATGGAGTAGACTCTAGTTGGTCATTTCAAAGACCTCCTTATGGAACCCCAAATGAATAGAGAAAAAGCTATTGGAAGGATATGCAATGAAATCCCGAGTATGATCACCAAAGACCAGAACCTAGCACTTATAAGAGCTGCAACCCTAGAGGAAGTGGAAGAGATTGTGAAAGGGATGAAGAAGAATAAAGCTCCAGGACCAAACAGATTCACAATGGAATTCTACCAAGTGGGCTGGAAATTCTTGTGGCAGGACATTTTGGAGGTGGTAGAAGAGTTGCAAAGAAATCAGAAGGTATGTCCTGGTCTAAACTCAACCCTCTTGTCTCTTATTCCTAAAACTGCTAAATCTAAAACTGCCTAGGGTTTTCGACCCATTGCTCTTTGTAATGTAATTTATAAGATTATAGCCACTCTGATGGCCAAATGATTGAAGCCAATTCTGTCAAGCATTGTCTCTCTGGAACATACCGGGTTTGTGTAAGGGAGGCAAATCCTAGATGGCTTTGTAGTATCTCAGGAAGTGGTGCATTCTTTGAAACAAAAGAAGGAAGTGGGAATGATGATCAAACTATATCTCTCAAAGGCATATGACTATCTGAACTAGGAATAACTTAAATCAGCATTAGCAACATTTGGGTTTTGTAATAGGTGGGTAAAATGGGTTTATGATATGATTTCTGCACCAAATTTCTCCATTCTTTTGAATGGAACGCCAACTCCAACTTTCAATGCCACAAGAGGGCTGAGACAGGGGGATCCTCTATCCCCATTTCTATTCATCATTGTAGTAGAAGGACTGGGAAGATACATTAAAAAAGAATTGAGAGAAAGGAAAATCAAAGAGCTGAGGTTATGGGGAAGCAACCTACCAATTACTCACCAACAATTTGTAGTTGATATTATGCTTTTTTGTGCAGTATCCCTAAGAGAAGTAAAAAGAGTAAAAAGAATCCTTGATCTCTTCATGGAAGCTTTAGGTACTCAAATTAACAAGGAAAAATCATGTACATTCCTTTTCAACACTTAGGGTACTGTCAAATCCCACCTGACAAGAATACTGGGTTTTTGCTTTGGAGACTTACCTACAAAATACTTAGGTACCCAGTTAGCCTCAAACCCTTTAAAGATGGTGAATTCGCAACAAACCATTGAGAAACTAACGAATAGATTGGCAAACTAGTCATTCCAAACTCTAAATATAGTAGGAAGAGTAGTGCTTCTTAGATCAGTCTTACAAGCAATTCCCATCTACCCTCTTTTGGCAATGGTTGTTGCCAAAGGGGCATGCACAAAAATGGCAAAAATATTCGAAAAGTTCATCTAGGGAGGGCCAAAGCAACAAAAGAAATGGGCTCTAATATCTTGGAAGGGCCTGAGAAAAAGTAAAGAATAAGGGGGATTGGGTCTAAGAGACCCTTATACCGTGAACAAAGTAATGGGGGTGAAGTTGTGGTGGAGATGGATGAGGGGAGGAGGAGACCTATGGAAAAATATATGGACACAAAAATACAACATGCCCACAATTACTGAAGGTATTCTAAGACTTGAGAAGGTGCCAAGAGGTTCCAAAATATGGGACCTGGCTAGTCAAAACAGAGACATTATATCCTAACATGCATTCTGGGAAATATGAAATGGAAATTCAGCTAAATTCTGGGATGAAGCTTGGCAGCAAAGAGGGAAAATGAAGGAGATGCAGAGCCTTAGATACACATGTCAAAAGGCAAAAGAGGAAGGGTTGAATTATGTAAGTGAGTTTTGTAATGAAGAAAGCCAAGAGGAGACCTGGACAACCTGGAAGAAGCCAGAAGTGTGGGATAGACATATTGATATTGAACAAAGAGAGCTATATATAAGAGAAATGAAGTCAAGGAGAATAACTATCAGAACAGGCCTAGATATATTGATATGGGATAGATCCACGAAGCAAGCTTTCGTGATTAAAGAAGCTTACCATCTAACCATACAACAAGAGCAAGATGAAAATGCACCCATGTGGAAACAAATATGGTAGAGTAATTGGTGGCTGAAAGTAACCATGTTTTTATGGTTAGTAGGTAAAGGTCACATTTTGACATGGGATTAGCTTCAGAAGCATGGATTCCATGGACCCCCCAGATGTAGCTTGTGCAAGCAAGACCAAGAAATGCAAGAGCATCTTTTGAACACATGCCATGTTGCTCAACAGCAATGGGAAGAAATTAGGAAACTATTTGGGAAGACAAACAGAGATCCTAATAACATTAAAGAAACCATTAAATAATGCGGGCGAGGTCAATTTTTGAGCCTGGTGGCTAGAAGAGCTTGGAGTCTAGCGGTGGGTTTGAATATGTGGATGATATGGAAAGAAATAAATCAGAGAATATTTCAAAACAAAGAAATGTCTCCAGAACTGATCTAGAAAGGAACCCAAATCCATATAAGAGAAACTATCCTTGCAGAATTCTAGAATCAAGAAGATTGGAAAGCAACCTCGGAAGAAGAAAGGATCTTAGCATGCCTAAATTTAGAACAAGGCATGGTACATCCCTAGAAGTAGAAAGAACCAAGAACTCATAATAATAGCCTGGCCCAGTTCAAGTGCCCACGTGATGGCTTCATCAAACTGAACTTTGATGGAGCCTCCAAATGAAATCCGGGGCCAGTAGGGTTTGGAGGCATTTTCAGGGATAATCAAAGGCGGAAAAGATGGGTATATGCAGATCTTGGTGGTATTATGAGAAACAATGAAGTAGAATTAATGGCAGTCTATCAAGGATTCAAAATAGCAATCTGAAATGGATACAATAATATGGAAATAGAAGGCGACTCAAAACTAGTGATAGAGATACTCACGAAACTTAATAATGGGAAGGATTGGGAGAAAGTGGCACAAAGCTTTAGGATGGCAGGCCTAATTTAGGATCTAGCAGTGCTCATAAAGTGCATCGAGTACAAGATCATAAATCATGCTAGAAAGGATGGTAATAAGGCATCAGATTTCCTTGCTAATTGGGGTTGTAATGAAAAAGGGGGCAAGGTAGACAGTATATGGTCGACACATTTGGAAGAACAAAGATGGGAGCCCCTCAAAACAATCATTACCTAAGACAATAATGAGGATACGAACTCAAGGTAGTAGATACAGGTGGCACCCGATCAGGGTGAGAGAGAAGGACAATACGGTTAATAGGATAACGTAGGGGAGAGGCAGGTAAGGTTGGCACCAAATGCTCTAATAATTACTCAGTGGGACGTGGGGACATCATGCAGGCCTGCTGGAATCCCGAGGCGCCAAGGTGATAGGGGAGTGGAGAAAGAGGGACTAGGAAATGGTGGCGGAAGAATGATGTGATGTAGAATAGAAGGAAGAGGGTTACTGAGGAAGGGTAAGGGAGGAAGACATACCAGTATGCAGCGAAGGAAGGAGAAGACTAAAGCCAAGAGAAAGTTGGATTATTCTACGACAGAGCGATAGTCAGGGTGGCTGCAAAATGCAAGATGACGCGTTTAGGTTGAGGAAGGGGCCAAGGTGGAAGAGGCCGGCAAAGCTAGCCAGGATGTAATGACCCCACAACCTTTGTGCCTGCACTTCAGAGCGTAGCCAGAAAATTATGAAGAAAACAATACAGGAAGCTGCAAGGGCATATTGAGAAGAAACTGATGCGGATATACAAAAACCCATTCAGGAATTGGAGGAAAATGTCATGGAAGAAGATTTAGAGCCTGAAATGGAGGAATAGGGAGATCTCATTCCTGACCCAGGAAACACCAGGTGAAGAATGACTTTATACAAGCAAGGCTTGCATGTTCACTGGGTGCTGAAACGTTTACTTGAAAAGGCTCTGGAATAAGTAGCAGGTGAAATGGTATAGCTTACCCAGGGCATGCCAAACATGAAGAAATATATGAAAAATCTACAGATCATAATGATAATGCAGGACAGTAAGTTGGAGGAGAACCAGAAACAGTTGAAAAGGTTAACTCCAGCAGCGAGGAACGTGGCAATAGCATCCGAGAACATGGAAGACATAAAAGTTTAGCTATTGTAGTTGTTTATTTTGTTTTTTTTTAGGATCAGTATTCTCTTTTCTTTTTACTGGTTTCATGATTGTCTGGAACATATTTAGCATTTGCTGGTGCGCAATTTATATTGCATGGAATGGTAGACTTACAAATTTTTGCTACTGGGTGGCCTATAATAACTTGAGGTGGCCAACAAATCTGGTTTCCCATCTGGGTAGGTTGAGGCCACCAAATCGTTGTATATGGTTAAACCTGTTTTGATATAAATAGAAAAAGAAAGGCACTACCACAACTTAAAAAAAAAATAATAATAATGATTCACATAAAAATTAATGCAAAAATCACATAATACAAATATTGAACACATAACAACATTAATTGAATGCTTATTCTTCTCATAAAATGTCAAAGTCAAAACATTACAAGTATAACTAATTAATAGTTACAAAAAATGAACTTGATTTCCAAGCATAACTTAAACTTAATCAACAATATCACATAATCCAAACTCTTCATCCTCTATAGTTTCATCATTGTCTTCTTCCACAATATTTTCTGCTTCATTTTTCTCATTTTCCTCTTCTAATGGACCTTTGATGTCTGTGAATCTCCCAATGTATGCCTTTCGAATTATTCCATGTAATGGTGGTTGAGGTTCCTTTGCCTTTTTTTCCACACATGATTCACTGAAATCCCCTTCCTTCAACCCAATTTCTTGCATTACATCTGGAAGAAATTGAAGAGAAATAATTCTTTACCAAATAAAATTGTACTGTACTGGATCTTTTTCAATGGCAATGCAATTCCTTCCTTTTTGTAGGCAACATGCTAGTGTTGTACCTAATTATCAAGCACAAAAGAAATAATGAAGTAAATTAGTATAATGACATGTAAATTAACAAAGAAGATATTGAAATTCAATTCCATATAATAAAACTTACATGAGCCAGAAAATAAATCCACAACCCAATCTCCTTCTTTTGAACATATGTATATAAGATAGTTAATTAATAATTGTGGTTTTTTATAAATGTTAACTATATCTCCTTTTGCTTCTTTATCTTCGTATGTTAGTTTTTTCACAACAAAATCATAAGCCAATACTTGGCTATGAATCTTTCCATCTACCCAATTAAAAAGCATAGACATACAACTATCATCTTTTTCTGAACTATCAATATGGATGAACTCACAATAATTTATAAATGGTTTATCTTCATGGTTAAGAAGATTTGACTTTCTCCTGTAACATGAAATAGTAAAAGTTTAATTAACTTGTACATAAATGAATTTTTTTACATTAATCAAACATAAATTTTCAACATATTACCATGTAAGCTGCATCCTTGAGTTTTGTTTCCCCTTAAAGCTTGACAACAACATTACTAATTGTGTGTCTGAATGCATTGTCACAAATCTCCATAATGGAGATGATGTGACTTCTACAAATCCTGCAACGACTTTACTAAGATCTTGATAAGTATAAGGGTCATTATCATAGTCAATGTTTGGGATATTTAAACCATGGGAAATATCTACAATAGCTAGGGCATAATCCCTTTTAGGTATGAGTTTGGCAATGTCTTCACAGTCCCTTTGTATTACCTGATATTGAATAGTGTGAATCCCATTCCAAATGAAATGAGTAAGAGTTGGATCAAGTTCAACATTTTTAAGACGTTTCTTCTTCAGTCTTTCGATATTAATTTTTTCAATAAAGGTTTTGAAACTATCTGGTGATCCATTTGCATTAATCCTCATTTTTAATAAATTAAACAAATGTATGTATAAGTTATAAAATAAAAATAGTATACAGATGAATAAAAATGAATGTATAAATCAGCATACCTTTTTAAATGCAAGAATTTTTTTTTTTAGTGTTAATGTAGAACTTGAATATGGATAGTTGCGTACAACATCATCCCAACTATATTCATTCAATAATTTAACCATTTGTTCTTGTATTTTCATGTAAACTTTGTGGCTTAATAGAAAAAGTAAAAAATGTTAATATAATGATATATATAAAAAATACTACTAAGAACAATATGTTCTTTTTAAAAGAAAATTATAATCTTGAAATAAGTAAAAATAATTCAACAAACTTACTTTTGAAATTCCTTAGACATTTCCTCCAATGATAATTCCCCTAACCTCACACGAGAAAATATTGCTTTGACAACTTTTTCATCCTTCACTCCTTGCAATGCTCTACAAGGTGTGATAGTCATATCTTTTGGAAGCTACTTCATTTCAGGACTTGATTTACTGTTGCTACATATCAATGGTTTAGACATTTTGGTCTTTTATTTTTCAATGTCAATATTCTCCCACATGTTAAAAACTCATTAATCAATTCCCATATCTCTCCAGCTCTAAATTCCAACTAGAAAATGTTATCAATACCTCTAAATATATCAGTATTTACTCTATTGCCTTTTGAATTGATTTTCCCCTCAATTTTATAGCCTATTTCCATACAACATTCCTTTCAAAAATATATATTAACATTTATTTTATCCCCACCACATTTTTCTTCAAATTCACTATAAATAAATCTAACCCTTTGGATGAAAGTCATAGACATCCTATACTCATAATCTGAATTATAATCGCATGCCACTAACTTTGCTTCTGTATCTGATAAACCAACATAGATGATACATTTCATTATTTAAAAATGTGGGTTATTAGGATATTCCTCTATCAATTGTCTTTGACCTTCTATAGAATGGTTCCCCCCAAGCACATAATAGTTGTATTGAAAACATTTTGACTTATCAAATGCTTATTTGTTGGGAACTTGAACTGGATCAACAAGAAGCACATAATTAACCACATGAGAATATGGATTGTGCCTCATCAATGTCTTCAAGTTGTGAACATGCAGGTGGTTTGGCTTTCTAATTTGATATTTACATTGTCCTTCAATTGCCTTATAGATTTGTCTCACATTAAGCTGAAATGCACGACCACCCTCAATTAAGTTTCTCTTTGTCAAGTTCTGACGAATGACATTTTTTTTTGTTTCAATAATTCCATCCTCTAAATTGGCTCCTGGTGTAATGATTTCCCACTTTCTTTTGAAGTTTCACTATGATCTTCACTATTGGTAATGACTACTTGAGAATGTTAAACTTTACTTTTCTTCCTCCTAACATTCTCATCATTAACTAGAATAGAGACATTCATGGGCATTGTTACCTTTGCTCTTTTATGGCTCTTCTGCTTTCTGACATTAGTTCCAATGTCATCCTCAATAACAGAAACATATTCTTCAGTGTCAGTTTCAACTTCCTCATCTTCAAAAGTAACCTTTCTACCTTTGCTAGATTTATCCAATAGAGACATTTTTTTTCTGATCCTTTGGATGTAGTTTTGTAGCATCATGAATTACTATTTTTTGTTTGTTTTCCATATCTTCTTCTGACCCTGGGTAGAAACTGATGACACCATTCATAACATCTTTCTCTATGCAATGAATGCCTCCCAACATAATTGAAAGACTTTTAACAATATTTTGTCAAACAAAATATCATATGTCAATAAAAACTAAGTTATAAAAATATAATGAGACAATTACAATAAGGCAAAACACTAAAATAAATAACAATACTTACGCTATCTTTTGTAATATCTTTTATGATTTGTTTACACAACTTTGTAGCTACCTCTCTTGTGTCATACAATGAATATAATAACTGATATTTAATTATGTCATGTGACTTGGGCAGTTTTGTATATAAATAAACAAATTTAGTGTCTAGTACCAAACACATGTCTATGACCTTTCCCAATGCCTCATAAATTCCATTATCATTAGGGATATCAACATATAGATATATGCACATCCTCGCCTTCTTCTTCTTTCACATACCATAGATTTTCTGGAAGTATCACTTCTTTTGATTTCTTCTTGTATGAAATCATCTTCTTATCATTTGAGACACTTGAAAGATTTGTAGCTATCAGCTCAGGTTTGGGTTGTTCAACAATGCTTTTTGAAGATCCATCTTTAATTTTAGTAGTCATTGGTCCAGAAAGATTCACAAAAATCTTCTTTGATACGATTCTCCTACAAAAAAAATACACATATAAATTAGTAAATTACAAAAAAATAATAGCTTAAATTAACAAAAAAAATGATAAATAATAATTATTTTGTTAAAATATAACAATTAAAAAAAAATAAGAAATTAAAAAGTATAGCCCCCTGCCGCCCCAACTCGGTGGCCCAACAACCCGCCACCCGGGCCAGCCATTGGGCCATTGGGGTGGGGCAGGGGGGGGGTTTGGTGTCCAACTCCCCGCCCCTCCCCCATGGAGCCATTGGGCCATTGGGGAGCATGACCGGGCCCATCATGCCCATTGTCGACATAGTGGGTAAATCTGAATCATTTAAATTTTTAATTTCTAAAAAACGATTAAAATTTGATTAAATGTATTGAATTTTAAAACTTGCACATGAAAATGAAAAACTAACCTTTCAAATGTGATAATCTTCCATTGAATATGTTGTTTATAGCAATGTAGCTGCTCTACAAATTTGCTCCAAGTCTTTTAACGAAACTCAAAAAACCTTGATATGATGTGAATAATAGTGATAATGAAATTTATGTTATAATGGAAATTACAGAATTGTTTTACCGCATGGTTAATGTGGGACTAATTTTCTTTTATAAAAACTTTAACATGTAAATTTTGTTATGGCAATATAGATAACTATGATAAAGACTAATTTGTTTTTATAAAAACTTTAACATGTAAATTTTGTTATGGTGATATAGGGAACTATGATAAAATGATAATAAAGACTAATTTGTTTTTATAAAAACTTTAACATGTAAATTTTGTTATGACGATATAGGGAACTATGATCAAACGAACATTACAGAATTGTTTTACCACATGGTGAATGTGGGATTAATTTATTTTTATAAATAATTTAACATATAATTCTTGTTATGGTGTTATAGTAAACTATGATAAAGAGAACGTTACGAATTTTTTTTATAGCACAGTGAATGCTGGATTAATTTGTTTTAGAAGATATAATAAAAATTAAACAAAACATTCTTTTGTCTAGAAAATATTATATGGTTTAAGTAAAAAATTAATTTAAGTAAAACATTCATTTTATAATTTTAATTTAAATATTTAATTTAAAAGATTTATTTCATAAGAAAACTTTAGTTAAATTTTTTCAATAAATTGTAGAAGAAAATTACGGAGGGAAATACATGAAACAAAATTTTTGGAGGGAAACTCTGGAAGAAAATTTTCATTCTTTAAACTATATATTATCATTAGGAGAGAGTGCATTTGTATCATTCAAACTCTTATGTTTGAAAGACATGGATTCTTCTGATAGTGAAGTTTCACTTTGTGAAGCATCAACATCTTCATCGTGTAACAACTCTATTCATATTGATGAATATAAAGAATTCTTCCACTATGAATAGAGAGTCAAATCTTCCACTTAGTCCTAATCCTAAGGAATATGAGAGAAGCACTGATGAAATACGGGATGAAGAGTTTCAAATAAATAAAGACTACAATTTCCACTTAGTCCTAATCCTATGGACTATGAGAGCAGCAGTGATGAAGATTTTCAAATAAATAAAAAGTCATGGTTTCCACTTAGTCCTAATCCTATGGACTATGAGAGCAGTAGTGATGAAGAGCGTGATGAACAATTTCAAATGAATAGAGTGTCACGGTGTCCACTTAATCCTAATCCTATGGACTATGAGAGCAACAATGATAAAGAGCATGATGAAGAATTTCAAAAGAATGGAGTTTCATGGTGTCCACTTAGTCCTAATACTATGGACTATGAGAGTAGCAGCAATGAAAAGAATGATGAAGAATTTCAAATGAATAGAGTTTCATGGTTTTCACTTAGTCCTAATCCTATGGACTATGATAGCAACATTAGAGCATGAGGAAGAATTTCAAAAGAATGGAGTGTCACAATGTCCACTTAGTCCTAATCTTATGGACTATGAGAGTAGCAATGATGAAGAGCATGATGAAGAATTTCAAAAGAATGGAGTGTTATGGTGTCCACATAGTCCTAATCCTATGGACTATGAGAGCAGCAGCGATGAAGAGCATGATGAAGAATTTCAAAAGAATCAAGTGTCACAGTTTCCACTTAGTCCTAATCCTATGGACTATGAGAGTAGCAGAGATGAAGAGAATGATGAATATTTTCAAATAAATAAAGAGTCACTATTTCCACTTAGTCCTAATCCTATGGACCATGAGAGAAATAGTGACAAAGGATAGGATGAAGAACTTAG
Organism: Pinus taeda; assembly: GCA_000404065.3. Lineage (NCBI taxonomy): Eukaryota > Viridiplantae > Streptophyta > Pinopsida > Pinales > Pinaceae > Pinus > Pinus taeda. Next base: position 65,206 of record APFE030040974.1, on the reverse strand, counting down.
TCCTAATCCTAAGGACTATGAGAGCAATAGTGACAAAGGGTAGGCTGAAGAATTTTTAGTACGTGAAGAGTCACATTTTTGACATAGTCCTAATCCTATGGACTATGAGAGAAGCAATGACAATTCACATGATGAAGAATATCCAATAAAAAACGAGTCAAATTTTCCATTTAGTCCTAATTCTAAGGAATATGAGAGTAGCATTGAAGAAGGACAAGCTGAAGAATATCCTCCAAGATAGTATTTCAAATGCACATATGATCATAGTGAGGATAACATTCGTCATAATGATGATGAGAATTCTTATACAAATGATGATCCAATGATGGAGATGTTGCCAGGAAATATTGTATCAAGGAGTAAGAACATACCTTTTCTTATCAATCCAAGAGATTCTAGTTATACAAGGGGTAGAGTAGAATATATGACAAGAAGAAGTTCTAGTAGAATATATGACAAGAAGAAGTTCTATCAGAGCTCTCATTTCAAGTGAATGTTGTCAAAAATATTGCTTGAAACATATGAATTTCAAGTTTGCATTAGAGAAAAGGAAGAGATATTTGTCAATGAATAAAAGCATGCAAAATGTATATTTAGTGGGGTGCATGCAATCTACATTGTCAGGTTGTGATTATCATATTGGGTCTTTATTTATCTGTAGAAAGGCTTTCAAAATTTTTCATTCAATGGGTAATTTTCATCTATCAAGAATCCAAGAAAACTTGGAAAAGGATCCCACCTTTTATTCAGAAGTACATCATAAATGATGGGTTGGGCCATTATCAAATACTACAATGTCATGGATGAAATATTTATTTTCAAAGCATGGAGAGTGTATGCCAAATAGAGAGACAATACATATTCCAAATAATTTCTCAAGACTATAAATCTACAAATTATACAAAGAATACGCAGATGGTGCTTAGGGACATGGTCAATTTATTACATATCAATATTTTGTGAAGGTATGGAAGAAAGAATTCAACAATGTCCATATTCCCAATAAGACAAGGATGGGGATTTGCAGTACATGTTCTTTTCTTAAATAAAAAAAGGATAAATGTGAAGGTTAAGAAAAAGGTAAGAATTCATAACTTTAACTTTTAAAATTGTATAGTCATCAACTATGAAAACATATTTCTTAATGAATTTATTTTATGTTGTGTAGATTCCATTGTCAAAGAACTTCAGGAGCATCACGAACAACAAACAAGTGAAAGGAAAAAGTTGTACAAGCATAGAAAGAAGTGTTATGATAATCCAAATAAATATTTGGGGTTGATAATTGATGGTATGGACGAGAAGAAAACACTTTTACCACATTTTGTTGGCACACCCAAAAATTTACATGATGAAAATTTTATCAGTATCACTTGGTCGGTTGTATGGTATTCAATGGGAAAATGTTGCCAAGGGTGTACTTCAAAGCTCCAAATATTCATAATGATGCAAATCTGACAATAACCATAAATCATGATGTGCTTTCTCATTGGTCTGGTAGTCTTCCTAAAGTTTTGTATCTACAATTGGACAACACTTGGCGTGAAAAAAAATAATTCGGATTTTTTTTAGATATCTAAACATGCCTGTTGAATTGAAAAATTTTAAGAAGGTAAAGGTTGGTTTCCTTCTTGTTGGGCACACTCATGACCATATTGATCATATGTTCAGTCATTTTTCAGTCACATTGAGGAGGAAGGAAGTTGGGAGCTTTCCATCATTAATTGAATGTATTAAGAATTCATACATGCTAGAGCCTGCTTTTGATGTTTTGGAAGAAATTGTTGACATGCGAAGGATTATTCGAGGATCACATGGTGGGGAGAAATGCATTGAAAAAATTACTAACATTAGCTTCCAACATCAATTTTGTATGAAAGAAATTGATGGAAAAACACTAATATGGGGCAAGAAGTATTCAACTACTACAGAATGGGCACCATCATTAGGTTTGGAATTTTTGAAGTTCATTCCAGATCATCCAATATTTGCATCAAATATATTGTTATTACAATCAGTTGCTGAAGTTCGTAAAGCACGTAGACATAATAGAGATATAAATTATTCTGATTGCCTAGAAGAAATTAAAAAATGTATTAGATATACATATGAGTACTTTGATATTGTTGATTCAATTTGGTGGGAGTCTTTTTTCAATAATCAAAGTGATATCATTTCAAGAACAACAAATGAAGATATACCTTTGAAAATTCCATTTATTTGACCACAAAATGTGTTAAACGAATATGAGGAAAGAAATATTGTTGAACAACAACAATCTCAAGGTATTATTAATTCTTCACAAGCAGAGGAAAGAGAGTTGTATATTGGTTCCAGAAGATCCTGTGCACAATGTGAAGCCATGGAAGACCTTTGTAGGGTTTCAGTCCATGATATTAAGGAGGGTTGCATGATCATAGTGCTAGTAGACGGAGATCCCAATTGCTATCCATTCTGGGTTCTTAAGGTTATAAAGGTCATTATAGAAAATGAAGATGTTACAAGTGTTGAAGTACATTGGTATGCCACAAATACACACCCATTTAATGGCGCGTATAAGCCAACGATGGTAATTAATAAAAAAAATGGCAGAAAGAGAAAAATAAAGTGCACAAAGATAATTCATTGCTGCATAGGCCTCTTAAAATTGGAGCATGCTGACATACTTATTTATGAATTCAATTTAAAAAAGAGAGGAACTCTTCGCTTCATGACGATATAGATTATGAAAAGGTTCTTACTAGAAGGAACAATGCTGAGATAGGGGTCTGCTGAAACTAGTTGTAGATCCAAAAGAATTTTGAAACCTGAAATGGTGGGCATGTATGTGGACTCAGATGGGGCACTGGTTGATGAAGGAGAACAATTTGGAACATCCCCATCTGCATCCAGTCATTCATATGAAGATGTGAATTTTGATCATGTGTAAGAAAATATGAGTGATTTTGAATAATTGTATAAGATAGTTTATATAACTGATGTTTGCATCATATCTATAAATAAAAATTTTGATTTCCATATGGTATTAAATGAGAAGTTATGAGTCATTTTTATGTTTGTTGGATTGTATGTTTTGATTATGATGATTTTTATTGTTTATAATATCTACAATGCAACAATAACTTAGAGATATAATGTATGTTTCATCCAATCTACAAATAATGATATTTTGATTAATTTAGTCATGTAATTTGTTCAGAATGTCATGGTTTTTTAATTTTATGGTTGAAAATTTCCCAATTTTTTTTGTGTCTCTAATGTTATAGTTGAAAACAACTAGAATTTTATTGATCTTTATTGTCATGTTATTATATGCTTAACAATATGGATGAAAACTCCCAGATGCGAGTGGTTAAGTTGGCCTTAAAATCGATGGGACTGGAGTGGGGTGAGAATGATCACCACCTGCCAGCCTTGTACCGCGAAGTAATTAAACAGATGACGAATGATTATATCCATGTGGGCATTGATATGTTTAAAGAAATTTCTACAGGTGACCTCGAATTATCCTTCACCTCCGCATGCTCTGATATGCTCTGGCTTTCGGTGCTCATGAATGCCATAGTTATAGCGGGCGCGTCTCGAGGCAGGGGCAATGGTAATAAAACGAGCCTTTGCCATAGGTTTGTTTAGGTGTCTCATATGTTATGTTCAGGTTCCTGCTCTGTTAGTTCGGAGAAGCTGCCTTAGTCAATTTCCTTGATTCTCTTTGAAGCTTTGGGTTCCTGTCCGATTGTTTGCTTGACGGGCTTGGGTCTCGCTTCTCTGGTTGCTCGTTCTAGTTTCCGCAAAGGTGCCATCGCTCTCATCATGCCTAGACTCCGCCAAAGGATGTTAAGTCGAAGAGGTACCTCTCATAGGGCGTCCTCTTGCCCTTCATCCCTCTCTCCCTCCAATGACTTCTTTTCAAGCCATCACCCTTGCACACGCAGTGGGAGAGGGTTCTTTTTGTGGCCCGGTCAATTCCTTGAGCCCATTTCTTCAGGTTCCTCGTCCTTACCCTCTTTCGGCTCGACAATCTTCACTTTTAACTGCAACCTGAACTGTCCCTAGATTACGGCCCATGTCTTGGTGCTCTTTCTCAAGGAAGCCCAAGAAGGGGGTGAGTCCAGCGCTCCTCAGGAGGACCCAGGATTAGTTTCTAGGCCAAATCCTAGCTCTCCGCAAGCTATGGAGATTCCTACGCGCAATGTTAATGACATGGAGATGGAGCCAACAGCCCCGGGTTCGATTGTGAACAATGCTGCTCGAGCTCAAGATCTGTCTAAAGGTGGATGGTGCATAATCGTGGAGAAGCATCCAGATGCCTAATTCTTGGATCTGCAACTTTGTCTCAGGTTTTACGGCCCAGTATAGAGGGATTTTTGCCACTGCTTATAATTTTTGTAATGGCTACTACGTCAGGGTTAAATATGCATGTCTTTTGGAATGCTTGTAAGTTCAGTAAGGCCAAGATGGTCAACACTGGATCCCCTGTGTGGGGCTGCAGTCATTGGTCTCGTCCAAACTCACTGTCTTGGACAATTCTCTGATTCAATCTGCCTTTCCTTCAGGGCAGCTGATTTTGACGCTAGTCATGATGTAAGTGTAAGTCTTTAATGTGAATAATAGAATAGTCTTATTTAGAAAAAAAAAACAATATGGATGAAAACTAATAGATTTTTAATGTGTTTCAAATCCCCTTATTTTATCTTTATTGTCATTACTAAAACATGTTGAAATTATACTTACGAAAGAAAAATGTTATTTTACCAAAAACATTAGTGTGTTTTTTCCTCAAAAACAATTATTTTTTTGCGCATAAAAGTTCAGTTGTACTACCATTTTTTAAAAAAGTTGAAAATTGACCCTAAAAAAAAACATCGTTCCAGTATCAACAATTTTCGTTTTCAGGGTGTTTTTTGCACAATTTTTGCACAAAAATTGGTTGTCATTGTCATTTTTAAAACATGTTCAGAATTGTCGTAAAAAAAACCATCTTTCCAATATACACACTTTTCATTTTTAGCATTGTTTTTCATGTTTTTCTAGGGATTTTCTTGGTTAGTGTTCCTGTTTAGTTATCATTTCAAAGTTTACTGTTTATCTCGAGAGTCTAGAGCATGACCAACTTTTGTCATATGCACTTACATCTCATGATACCATCCGTGACACTTGGAGGGTGCATGACATACATGATACTAACCAGGTACATATATAGCAAAGTTTTGACTCTTATAATCAAATTATACATTATTTATATTAAGAAGTTCATATAAGATTTCATTTATATTAATAATTTCATGTTAACATTCATGCACAACCCAACTACATTGATGAACTTCTGAGTTCATCTAAGTGGGTAATTGACCAGCCATAATAGCCTCATCCAATGCATGTTTCCATGGCTCAGTCTCCTCCACCTCCAACTCCACCTCATAAAACTCATGGACTAATAGTTGAGGTGATTTCTTTATTCCTAATATTTCAATATTTTCTTTTTTTAAATTACATGTATGCATGCAAATGAATGTGTAGACTAATTATAATTTGTCTTTGCCATTGTGTACATAGGCACAAAGTCAGAGGGTTGTCAATGTTGCATTTTTGTGGACGCATGAGTGGGATGTTGGGTGTGGAGGAATTGAGCCACAAGCATGTGAGTACCAAACTCAGATTGATCAGATTTATTTCCATATTGTTTATTTCTAGAGCACCAAATCATTTATTTCTTGATTGTTTCTTTTGTACAAATAATGTTTTAATTAATTTGAATTTGAATATGTTATATTGCATTACCATATTATGGATGCTCACTCTGCACAACAGAACACACATAAGAGTTTTTGAAGCAATACTTTCTAGAATGGATCATAAATAGTTTGTATATTTTTAGACCCATTTCTTAGGGAACATTCACATGTTGTGTACAAACTTTGTATATTTTCATAAATGGACAGTTGATGGATGCATGAACATTATTTCAGTTTATGGATGCTTATTATTTCAGTTGGTGGATAGTTTATTATCATACATAGCTAACAAGATAATAATTTTGACTTCTCAGGAAATAAGCTAAGAAATAAGTACAATCATAGAATATGATGCAAGTCATTTTGGTACTTATAATGAACTAAAATATATATTCATGATTCAATTAGAAAACAAAAATAGGATTGAAATACATTTTAAATTCAATTTTAGAAGATGTCTTCAACTAGTAATGTTAAAATAATAACTTGTTTTATTAAATTTTATTTGTTTTGAGATCATCTACGACAGCAAATTCATAAGACATGATATAATTCATATGCATTGGAATTTAATATACCAAAAAATAATTAATGATATATGTTTTTAAATAATTATATATAATTTTATGAACTTTCCTAAATTTAATTGGCTATCAAATATTTCAATCAATTCCTTAACTTAAGACATTCCATTGAGAGCATTCAAGAAGTAAAATTTTACAAAATAACAATTGAATTCTAGTTTCATAGACTAAGGAAATAAGTACAACCTTAATATGCTGCAACTCACTTTGATACTTAAAATGAACTAAAATATATCATGCACATCAATTTAATATTTAATTTGTATAAAGTGTCTTTTAGTGCAGTCAATGTATGTTAATTTAAACAATTAATGACATACTTCTTTAATTTTATGTGCTTTCCTAAATTTACTTGTCTATCCAAGTATTTCAATCAATTTCTTATCTTAATACCTTCAATCAAGAACACTCACGAGGTAAAATTTTACAAAATATCAATTCTAGTTGTCATATTGGCTTGTAGAAAGTGCCTTTTAGTGCACAATCAATGTATGTTAAATTAAAATGATTTTAATTTAGATGTAAGATGTAAACTACACATAAGTTTTATTCGTTTTTATTTCTTTTGAGGTTATGTAAAGGAGTTTAATAGTCATAACATGATACATATCTATATATATATACTATAATATATATATATATATATATATATATATTAATATATATATATTATATATATATATATATATATATATAATTATGTATGTACGTATGTATGTATACTACATACTACATACATCATACATACTCACATATATATATATATATATATATATATATATTATATATATATATATATATATAGTTGCACTTTTTACATTCCAATATGAAGTATGTGTGTAACTCTTTTGATGTTTTATATCAAACTAACACACTTATTATTAATAACATAAAAAAATTAAATGTTGTTCCTAAACTAGATTGTTGAATTTCCATTTTAAGTAAAATTATATATCAACTTGGTTGTTACATAATGAAATGGAATTTCTAGAAACCAAATATGTATGACATGTATATAGATCTATAAATTTTCTTACATCTTCAACATGAATACTATACACATGACATTTAAAAATTTTAAGATGAATTTTTTTAATTAAATCTAAATCTAAATCCCTATTAATTCTAAATTTTAATTAAGTTATAGATCTATGGGGTTCACATAAAGATATTTTCCCTAAAAATAAAACGTCATTGAAATTTGGTGTACTTTAGAAATTTAAGCACCTTAAGGAAACTAAATCTTATATAACATACATGAATTCATCCTTGATAAGAGGGAAACATTTCTCTATTCAAAATTAGAAAACTACAAGAGTATTTAACTCACATTTATAGATTGTACAAAAATCATACATTGAGATCTCTTATACTAGATTAGATTACACATGACTGTAATAGACTCGGCTTTAGGGCTTGTCATTTGCATCATCTACTCATATGACTTATGGCTCATAGGAATGAAATTTCATAATACGTTCATGGTCTGATTTTGTCATCTTCCATCTCTTTGGTTGGCCTTTCTTTTCTTTTTTTCTATGAGATTGATTCGAGATGCTATGGCTAGATGATTGTATTGACAATATATATATTCAGGCATAAAATATCTATAAATGATGTGGTCAATCTATTTTTTAACCTTTCCAAAAAAATGGCCCATCACAACCATGTCACCAATTTGGTATGTGAATTGCCCATATTCATATGGTCTCACCAACCTACTTTTCACCTATGTGCATGGCATCGAATAGTAGGCCAAATTATCTTCACTTCCTGTAGGGGTAGTGACAAAAAAGACATCGCCAACAACCAAAATACAAAATATGTATTAGTTAAATACATTCAAGATTTCAATTTATAGATGAAATTATCAATGTTAGATAGGCCACATACCTTCCCTTACAATATCAGAGACTCGATCATGATCAAGTTAAACGAGCGCCTCTTCATCATGTATATCTTGCCACATCAAAATTGGATGATGTCCCTTTGGATTAAGAGATACATATTTCCATCATTTAACATACCCATGTCTTTCATAGTGATCAAGTCTACATCCATCAACACTAATGAAAAACTCACAAAAAATGTGAGTTTTCTTATCTTGATGGAAAATATCTCCTCAATGTTCTTTCTTCACACTAATTATAATTCCCTTGGTCCTTCTACAATATTACAACAACAAGGAATCGATCCATTCACATCGCCAGGTTTAATATTCTAGAAGAACCTACACATAGGCCTTATAGATTCATGACCTTCATTTCCTAAATGGGATTTTCACTAGTTGACCACCTCTAGTGGTGATTTCAGTCGACTTTCATTATGACTCATTTAGTACCTCCTAAGTGCTCACTTAACACAAGCACCTACACCATCATGCTCACCCTTTCCATGTCATTTTTAAAGTAGCTCCAAGTATGCTAAATTTTTTTCTTCTTGTGTAGTCGACTCAACCAATAAAACATATGTGCTGACTTGAACTTCCTTACACAACCATCTAACCATATCCAATACTTCTTGAATGGCATGCCATTTTTTTTAATGATTCATAAATCATGTTAAAGTAATGTTTCAAGAGCAATGTGTCATGCTCGTGATCAACGCTGATGTAAAAGTGGTACTCCTTAATCACATCAGGTGACTTGCCAGTGTTATCCCTAAGATAAATGTTTAATTATACATTTTTGTATAGAAGATGTACGAATATGGACACTTGTTCTGAGTGATAATACTCACTTTGTATCTCTATCTAAGGATAAAATGTGTAATTCTCAACAAATTCCACCATTGATAAGATTGTGCCTGGCTGAAATTATTCACGAGAATGGTTAAATTTAAACTTGCAACCTATAACTGTGAGTGTTTGATATATTTATAGATTTGGTTTTGAAACACCCCCATGAATTGTGAACTAAGAATCTCATCCTCAACATAGTTGATCCTCTTAGGCCCCAGAGTTGAAGAAACTGGTTGATTTCCCACAACATACTCATAATGCATCCGTCTAATGGTGACATCTGACATCCCAAACTGGTTGGGATCAATAAGACAGTTCCTATGGAACATTGCCAAATAACCACATTCAATGCATCTTCTCCCACCTATACATATTTTCTTGTAAAGAAACTATTTTGGCTCCCATTTTGCACAATATTGATGAAACAAAATCACACACTGTAGGAGGAGCAGGGTTGCCATGAAATTTCTTGTAAAATTCCCGAAAAGTGTCATAATGAAGATGAAATTCAACATGATATAAGCAACAACACATGTCATGGATTATATTAGGCCTAACAAACCATGGCTTCAATTTCTGAAACACCCTTATGGATATCTTCACATGCCAATTACTTTCCTAAAATTCCTCAAAGAATGCAACTTCTATCATTTCTATAATGTGCTTAGCATTTTCAACATACTCACCTTTAGCTATGCGATGTTGTACAACATCTTTTCTATCTGGAATAAGATGGGAATGACTCACCCAGAAATCTACCACAAATGCTTTGATTCCTACTATAAGCCTATTTTGTTAGGGTTTCCTGGTGATAATGGCCCACAAAGAAGATTCATCATTTTCATTCACTTGAACCCTGAATTTTGTATGCTTGTGCAAGGTTTTTCTTGAGACATGGAGAAATTTCAACATTGTTCCCAACTTTTCTTGTCTTGATGTACTTTGTGCAACAATAGTAGTTGTAATGTCCTCGTGCATAACTTGAACATCATATTTTATTAAATTTCCAAACATAGTGAATGCCTTTGATATATTTGCAGTGGCATTCATATGTGTCTTCTTGCTTTTAGCACCTTGGACACCCAAAATCTTTGTGGCATGTTTTAGGTTCTTAAGTATGAGAAACCCATGTTGTATATGAGCTTGTGCAACAATTGAATGTTTCTCATAATGTTGTTGAATGATTTTATTGATGTGGTATCTAATAGTGTGAGTAGGGATAAGCTCCCCAAGGTCCTCCATTGTACTTCAATAAAAATTTTATGCAAACAATCCACCACTTTCCAAACCACTACAACTCCCTATTATCCTGTCAACTTGAGAGGAAACAATTTGTTCTTCTAGTGGTTAATTAGCTTCATATGGAAACTATTCTTCCTCCATTCATTGATTAGCTTTACGTGGCACATTTTGCTCCCATAGTGACAATTTATTATCTTGATAGGGTATGTGTTCCTCTAGAGGTTGTTCAGGTCCATACAGAACATCTGGTTGATCAAATTGATGCAACACATCTTCTCCCTCATGTGGTTATTAGATTTCCATCCTTGAGTAGTGGAATAAAAAATATACTTGTAATTCCAATGAATCATCATCATAGGTCAAGTGAATAGTAAATATACACATGTCTATTTAAGAAATCACAATAGGTTGAAGGTCATGATATGATTTGATAGTAGGAAGCTAGGTAGCGGAATTTGACATGGATCAAGGGTTTTAAGTTGAAACGTGAAAATAAAAGGGTTTCAAGCTCATGGAAATATGGGTTGAAAAATAGAGCATCAGTAAAGTTATCAGTCCTTATGTCAACAAAAATAGTGATTCATAATATGATGAAAGGTAAAATCATTCCTCCGCACTCAACAAAAATCAATTTAGAAACCTTATGGTTCTAATCACAAACCCTAGTGAAAAGTTAAATGAAAATTAATTTGATAGTTGGAAACTAGGTAGCAGACGCTGAACTGGACAAAGGGTTATAAGTTGAAACATGAAAAGAAAAGGGTTTCAAGCTCACAAAAATATGGGTCGAAGAAGAGTGCACTAGTAAAGGTATATGTCCACATGCCTACAAAAAGGGTGATTCAGAATATGATAAAAGGTAAAATCATTCCTCCTCACTCAACAAAAATAAATTTGGAAACCCTAGGGTTCCAGTCGCAAACTCTAGGGAAAATTTAAATGAAAAAAAATTGATAGTTGGTAGCTAGGTAGAATAAGTTGACATGGACCAAGGGTATAAGTTGAAACATGAAAATAAAAGGGTTTCGATCTCAGGGAAAGATGGGTCGAAGAAGATCGGATAAATAAAGGTATTAGTCCCTATTTCAACAAAAAGGGTGATTCAAAATATCATGAAAGGTAAAATCATTCCTCCTCAGTCAACAAAAATCAAATTGGAAACCCTAGGTTTCTAGTCACAAACCCTAGGGAAAAGTTAAATGAAAAATAGGTTGATCGCTGGCAAATATATAGAAAAGGTTGACATGGACCAAGTGTTATAAGTTTAAACATGAAAAGAAAATGGTTTCTAGCTCAGGGAAATGTGGGTCAAAGAAGAGTGCACCAGTAAAGTTATCACTCCCTGTGTCAACAAAAAGGGTGATTTAGAATATGATGAAAGGTAAAAGCATTCATCCTCAATCAATAAAAATTAATTTGTAAACCTTACGGTTCTAGTCACATGGACCAAGGGTTCTAATTTTAAACATGAAAAGAAAATGGTTTTGAGCTCAAAGAAATATGGGTAGAAGAAGAGAGAAAGTCAGTAAAATTATTGGTCCCTGTGTCAACCAAAAGTGTGATTCAGAATATGATGAAAGGTAAAAGCATTCAAAATATATGAAAGGTAAAATAATTTTCATGATAATGTGAATTGTATGTAGGATGCATCTTAAGATAATATAATCCCTATAAAACATGTAACCATTGATAATCATTCTATTTTGAGAAATAAATCAGTTTGCAAGAATAGAAATAAATCAACAACACCTGAGACCATTAAAGTAGTTGTAATCACACCTGAACACAAGCATTTTCTTTAGAAAAACCAAATGTATCACATGCATAAGACAAAGAAAAAAATAAATTGTTAATTTTACATTTAATTCTAATGTATGAAAAAAGCAACAAAAAAAGGTTTATCTTAGGTTTTGTGTAACAAAAAAATTCCTAGAAAGACCTAACGTCCTTTCGCTCATGTAGTAACTGGGCCTTGTGAATATTTTAGAATAGGGCATTGGGACCATGTGATAAATATCACTGGTGATGCTTCCAACATCCAAAAACCAACCAAGGTATGGAGATTTTTATTGTGGACAAACATACTAGGGATACATCCTGAAAGAGATGGTGATGCTTCCAATAGCTAGACCAAGATCACCTCAAGTCTAAGTGCTCCCTCACCTTAACCTATAGTGAAAACTTCCCTAATATTTGGCCACTAATTTACCTGCATCCAGTGGGAATGGATGAATCTCTACTTCTAGTTGTCAATTTTGGACACATAACCCCTACCATGTGTCAGGACACAACATGAAGTCCCGTGATGATTAGCTACCTAGGCCTTATCCCCTTCATGGGTTTCTCTCCATGTATCGGATTTTTCACTAGATGATGCAAGATTTTAAGCTCCCTAAAAGACAACTTTCTATGTTTCAATATGAAAAACAACCATGACGACTTATGTGTTTCCTATCGCCATGGTCCTAGCCTGAACTATAAATTATCTTGTGGCCCCTATGGAGAGTTTAGTGTGTTTATGTTAACGTTATTTCTAAACACTTTGATTTAATTAGGGTGTGAAACAAAATATAAGCTCAAATAAACTACATACTAAGATTTTGGAAAGAGGATACATTTTATACAAAATTTACGTGAGCTTAGTGTGTGGGGAGAATGTGTGTGCAAATGAAATTGTGAGCATACAAAGTGTGAATTAATATGGATATACGGTGATCCTTTACAATTCCTTGATTTAAATTATGTAACGTTTGTTCCTTCCAAGAAAAGAAATCGTGTGTGGATAATGTGCCACTTACTTATTTACTAATTATACTATGTTAGCATATGTTTGTGTTCAAAATGTCAAAGCAAAATATAAGAAATTATTCTACTTGCAATGGTTAGTAGAACAAATTGGTTAGTAGTGATTGTGTGTGCAACGTGAATCTAGTGCACATACAAGTGTTTGAATTGCAAGTATGTGCATAAGTGGTTCATGGTCCTTTAATAAAATTTCCCTAATTACACTATGTGATGTTTGTTCCTTGCAAAAAAAAATGATGTGTGCATAATGGACCACATACTTATTTCCTAATTATACTATGTGAGCATATGTTTGAGTGAAAAATTTCAAAGTAAAATATAGGCCTCAATTACTATACTTGTAATGGTTAGTATAACAAATTGGTTAGTAATGATGTTGTAGGCAAGGTGAATCTAGTGCACATACAAAGTGTTTGAATTGCAAGTATGTGTGAAATATGCATTATATAGTTATAATGTGTGGTTAAATATATTTCTATAAAAGGTTAATAAAATACAATATTGTCAATTTTTTTTAAATAATTTGATATATCATAAGAATATTATCTCCATTTACTATGTGAAGCATTTCAGCTTTTTCAAAATTAGTTCGTCTTAGCAACAATTT
>APFE030040974.1:4059-51416 GCA_000404065.3 Pinus taeda | reverse complement strand
TCTACTCATTTGTATAATAATTTGCAAGGTTGTTGAATTAAATCGACTAATAGACATTAAGTTTAAATTCTTCTATAGGAAACTTCTAAATACATATTTTAGAGGGAATTATTAGTTAAAGAACTTAATGATGTGGCAAACCTTTCAAATTTGAGAGAATGAGAGATTCTTGAAAAATCAAGCTAGTGATTACAAAATTGTGGGCAAAATTTATTTCATGAGATAAAACAAAATCTATATCTATAAATTCATACAAATTTAATCAAATATAAGATAAATTGTGATTGAAAAACCATACAATACATAAATACACACTCCATGATACAATAAGGAACATATTCGACTCATTTTTAAGTGTGTTAATATTTGAATGTCTACTATACAAAATCAAATTAGTTGGAAAAATGTTTCTTCATTAGAAGTAGCATGTCATTTAACATTTTAAAACGTGTACCTAAAATTACCATAACACAATAGTAAGAAGAGCTTTCTTAAAGGAAGAACTTATCGTAACTATAGAGAATTTCACAATTCTAAATAAAAAGTGGAAGAAATGTGGGATGAGAAGGACAATGAAATTGTTGACAAGGAAACAAAAAGAAATCAATATATATATATATATATAATATATATTATATATATATATATATATATATAATATATAATATATTATAATTATTATATATAATATATATATATTAGTGGATTTAAAGAACAAGGAAGATGCTTCGAGGTTTGATTAGCAATGAATTACATTGTTATCATTTGTGTTGAAGAGGGGCACAAATTATTTGAGTGTTTTTTTGGGATCTAATGTACATGAAAATTCTCAACAAACTACGTGTTTTGGAAAGTGAGGATGAAGACCTACATTCAGTCACTTGGAGCTAATGTGTGGGATATTGTGTAAGAATCATATCAAAGACCTCCAACAGTGGTTACCAAAGATTAGAAGTTCAAGCTCACATACAATGCTAAAGCAATGAATGCCTTGCTTGTTGGCCTACTTGAATCATAACTTGTCAAGGTGATGGATTTCACATCTGTCAAAGCAATTTGGGACAAGATGAGAAGTTTCTATGAAGGAGACAACAAGGTAAATAAATCTAAAATCCAAGGTTTTAGGATCCAATTTGAATCATTGAGCATGCATACATGATGAGTATATTGAAAAATATTTTTTAAGAGTTGATGAAGTTGTGAACACCATAATAGGGCTTGATGAGAAGCTAGATGAAGATTTGGTAGCTCAAAAAATACTAAGATCTCTTCCTGAGAGGTTTAATCCCAAGGTTTCAACCATTGAATAAATCCCAAGTGTGAGCACTCTCACTTTAGATCAACTAATTGGTAAACTCACTGAGTATGAGATGAGAACTTCTAAAGGAAAGGTTGCAGCCAAAGAATCAACCTTCAAAGCAGAAAGGAAGTGCGAGGATAAGAAAGATGACTCATGATGTGAATCAGATGAAGAAGAATCCAAATTCGTGGGGAGGATCAAGCGAGGATTAGGAAAGTATAAAGGAAAGTTACGATTTAAATGTTTTAATTATGGCAAAGTTGGTCCATATGCATCAAAGTGTCCTGAAAAGAAGAAGAAATATTATGATCATAAAGAAAAAATTGAAAAAGTGTAAATGGACAAAAAAAGGCTAAGAGGAGAGGTTTCTATGTTCAAGAAGAAATCTTCTTGGAAAGTGAGCCTAGCCAATCCTCAGATGAGGACAGAGATGATGTGATACCTACATAATTCATGTTGTTGGCCATAGAAAATCTACAAGTCGAGGTTATTTTTGATGATGCATAAGGAGAAGTTAAATTTGAAGGAGAATTGTTAAGTTATCTTGAAGATATAAAAAGGCCAAGGAAGAAAAATAAAGTCTTGAAGTAGTCTTTGACAAAAGAAAAGGTTGGGGCTATAGATCCATTACTCCTATGAATAGAAGAAGGTAAGAAAATACAAGAACCTTGAACCAACTATTGATTGAAATGGCTCAAACGCATGAGAAGTTGGAAGGAGAAATTGTATTGTTGAAGGAGTTGGAAAAGGATAAAACAGAGCTTTGTTTTAATCAGAAATTTGGTAAAGGGACTAAATATCTGAATGAGATATTGGAAGGATAGAGAATTTCCTCAAATTGAACTGGCCTAGGATATGAAGTTGAGTCGAACGCATGATCTAAATCAAAGGGTAAAAAGACAACTACCTTTGTTCCTGAAAAATATGAGAATTTCACAGTAATAAGAGACACTTACTCAACAAAAAGGATTTAATTAGCAGCAAAAAAATAATAACATTGGCCAAGTAAATCGAACAACCCAAAAATCAGCTCAGCATAGAATGTAGCCTTCTAGTAACAATGATATATTCCCAAGTTGTTGTTTCACATGCACCAATTATGGCCACAAAGTATAAAACTTCCGATTCAATCTCTTTTACATACAACTCAAATCTAGCAGAAGAATTCAACAGATAAAAAGTAGAACTAGGTACAATAACTCTTTTTCTCCTCTAAACTATCTAGTGCAATTTTTTAAATGTCAAACATTTGGGCATATAATAGTCAATTGTAGGCTAGAGGAGAAGAAGACAGAGCCAATAATTGAGCAAATTGAGAAAAAACCCAAGGTCTGTTAAGAAAAAGAAAAATCAAAGCAATGTGATATTGCATTGTATGCTCAAATGGTGGGAGCCATTGGTATGTACACAGTGGATTTTCTAAGCACATGACAAGAAATGAAAGGAATTGTATGACTTGGAAACTATTTGAAAAAGGTAATGGTCAGTCTATTGAATGGAAAAGGTAAAGCCAAAAACATTTTATATGTCAATGGGTTGAAACATAATCTACTGAGTGTCTCTCAGATGTGTGATCAAGGCTATGATTTGATCTTCAGAGCTAAAAAATGTTAAATCAAGTCCACAGGTACATGAGAAATAATTGTTGAAGCTATAAGAATAGATAACAATGTCTATGTGCTAAAAGAAAATATATTAAAGTGTTGTTTGAAAAATATTGATGAGAGATGGTTATGGAACAAAAGGCTTGGAAATCTAAACTTCGACTAGATTTTCAAGCTGAGAAATAAAAAACATTTCTAACAATTTTCCCAAGCTTTCAAATCTAGAGAATATTATCTCTAAATCCTATCATTTGGGAAAGCAAGCTCGAGTTCCTTTCAAGGCAAAGGAAAACTCTTCATTAAATCCATTATAGGTGGTACACATGGATTTGTGTGGACCATCCAGAATGTAGTCAACCATAGATAAGTTGTATTTCACTATAATAATAGATGATTTCAGCAGGATGATGTCAGATGTCTTTCTCAGAGAGAAATATGAAGATTTTGAGAAATTCAAAGAGTTCAAAGCAACGATTGAAAATGAAACTGAATAAAAAATCAAAAGCATATGGTATGACAATGGAGGTGAGTTCACTTCAAAGGAATTTGATGAATTTTGTAAAAATAATGGCATCAAGAGACAATTTACAATAGTAGAGACTCCCCAACAAAATGGAGTAGCAGAGAGAGAAAACAGGCCAATGCAACAGTTAGTTAGAGAAATGATGAAAAAAGGAATGTCAAATAAAGATTTTGGGTAGAGGAAATTCATACAATAATGTTTATTTTCAACAAATCTCATTTTAGACCAAATAGTAACAAAACTCCTTATGAGTTGTTGGGTAGCATACCTGCAATAGTTAAACGCTTCAAAAATTTTGGCAACAAATGTTACATCAAGAGAAATGATGAAAAACATAGAAAATTTGATGCCAGAGTAGATGAAGGCATTTTTCTAAGATATTCACACACCAACAAAGGTTACAGATGCTACAATAAAGTCACCAAGAGAATCATTCACTACATTGATGTGAAGGTGGATGAACACATTGATCACAAAGTCAAATGGCTTGGAAAAGCCAGTGTTAATGAACAAATTATCATTAGTGAAGAAAATGATAAGGAAACTACAAAAGAAAGTGATGGAGATCCCTCTAATCCTCAAACCAGAGATACCCAAAGTATGTACAAAAACACCACCCTACTAATCAAGGGTTGGTGCTCCTTCCAATGTATGTTGGAGAATAGTTGGGGTTGTAGCTCCATTTAGTTGTAGCTTCCCCTATGAATGAATTAAAGAGCAGTTCTAAAAGATACTTGTTCTTTTGTTTTCAATTATGTTTGTTGGCAGTAATCATTGTGATGGTTATTTAATTTATTGTTGAAGTATTTAATAGTGAACATAAAGTAAAAGAAAGTTTTAATTTGGTAAAAATGTTATAATACTGATTCAGTGCCCCTCTTAGTATTATCTTTGTTTCCAACACTAAGTTTTATGGACCTGACTTGGGATGTAATTATGAGCATGTCAGGACTTGCAGGGACCCTGCACATGTAGCACCACCTCTGAGATTATTTCCACAACCATCTCAGAGTGTGCCATTTCTGATAGAGCTATAACATTTGTCACAACTTGGTGTTGAGACTACGAATACCATTGCAGATAGCATGAATAGGATGTTGGCCATTGCACATGTCACATTATGTGGAGAGATGATAAGACCACCTTCATTTCCTCATGGCCCACTAGTTTCATTACATGATGATTCACATCTTGAGAGTCTAGGCAATGACCGACTTTTGTCATATGAATGTACATGTCATGATACCATCTGTGACACTTGGAGGGTGCATGGCCCATGTGAAACAAACCAGGTACACACATATGAAATTTTTGACTCTTACCATCAAATTATACATGATTTGTATTAATAAATTTGAATTAGATTGCATTTATATTAATAATATCATGATAAAATGCATATACATCCCAGATACAAAGATAAGCTTTTAAGGTCATATGAGGGGGCAGTTGGCCAGCCAGAGAAGCCTCCTCTAGTGCATGTTTCCATGGCTGAGTATTTTACACCTCCACCTCCACCTCCACCTCATAACACTCATGGACTAACAGTTGAGGTGAACTTTTTTATTCCTTATATTTCAACATTTTCTTTTTTTAAGTTAAATGTATGCATGTTGATTAATTTGTAGACTAATTATAATTTGTCTTTTCCATTTTGTACACATGCCCAGATGAAGAGGGATTTCGATGTTGTAGTTATTTGGATACATTAGTGGGATGTTGGGTTTGGGGCATTGAGCCACATGTAGGGGAGCACCAAACCAAGATTATTCAGACCCCCATCTCACCTGACTTCCATTTGCACTGGACTGAGTCACAGGTAGGGGACTATTTAAATGCACAATTTACAATCCTTGATTTCTAGATTGTTTATTTTTTACAAATAATGTTTTAATTATTTTGAATTTGGATGTTTTAAATTGTAGTATTGGATTATGGAAACTCACTCTATGCATTGGAACACACATAAGAGGCATAGAAGTGATACTTTCTAGAGTGGATTGTAGATAATTTGTATATTTGAAGGCCCATTTCATAGGGCACAATCACATGTGATGTATAAACTTTATATATTTTCATACATGGGACGGTTTATGGATGCATGAACATTATTTCAGTTTATGGATTTTCATGTGTATAATCTAATTAGTATATATTTTCACATTGGTAGTTTATTATCATAGATAGCTAACAAGATAATAAGTTTGACTTCTCATGAAATAAACTAAGAAAATAAATACAATATTAGACTATAATGCAAGTCATTTTTATACTTATAATGCACTAAAATATATGTTCATGGTTCAATTAAAAAACACAAATAGGATTGGAATACATTTTAAATTCAATTTTAAAAGATATCTTAAACTAGTAATGTTCAACTAATAACTTGTTTAATTAAATTTATTTCCTTTGAGTTCATCTACAACAACTTAATCATAACACATGATATAAGTCATATGTATTGGAATTTAATATACCAAAAACCAATTAATGATATTCAGGCATTCAATTAAGAACATTCAAGGAGTAAAGTTTTACAAAATAATAATTCTGAATTCTAGTTTCATAGACTAAGGAGATAAGTACAATTTTACTACGATGCAAGTCCCTTTGATAGTTAAAACGAACTAAAATATATCATGTACATCAATTTAACATTTAATTTGTATAAAGTGTCTTTTAGTGTAGTCAATGTATGTTAATTTAAACAATTAATGATATGTTTCTATAATTTTGAGCACTTTCCTAAATTTCCTTGTCTATCCAAGTATTTTAAGCAATTTCTTATGTGAAGACGTTCAATTAAGAACATTCAAGGAGTAAAATTTTACAAAATAGAAATTTTGGTTGTCATATTGGCCTGTAGAAAGTGGCTTTTAGTGCACAATCAATGTATGTTAAATTACAATGATTTTAACTTAGATGTCAAGATGTAAAATACAAATAAGTTTTATTCAATTTTATTTCTTTTGAGGTTATCTAAATGAGCTTAATAGCCATAACATTGTGTATATATATTATTTGTTGCACTTTTTACATTCCAATGTGAAGCATGTCTGTAACTCTTTCCATGCTTTATATCAAACCGACACATGTACGTTAAATTACAATGATTTTAATTTAGATGTTAAGATGTAAACTACAAATAAGTTTTATTCGATTTTATTTCTTTTGAGGTTATCTAAACAAGCTTAATAGTAATAACATGTGTGTGTGTTGTGTGGTGTGTGTGTGTGTGTGTGTGGTGTGATATATATATATATATATAATATAATTTATTTATTTATTTATTTAATTTTTTTCTTTTTTTTTTCCCACGAAAAATCATAATTTATTCATTAAAAGTGATCAAAAATTACATGTTGTAGATGCTCAATACAATATGAAATATTAGCAAGTTCTGATTTCTCAGAATCCATAAAAGACTAATCTATTCTTTCCTACCTTTCTTTTTTTCCACGTTTCACCAACCACTAGTGTTGGGAGTGGATGTTACAATAGTCATTTGAGTCTCATTGGTATTGGCTTGACCTTCTTTGTTAGAATCAAATCCCTTTGAACTGTGAAGTCATTTTCTGCCACTTACTACTTTTCCTATTGTGTGTTGCTCAAACTGCTATGAAGAGTTATTGGTCCTCCGTGTTGTTGCCATGCTGTGTTTTGTCTTGTCCTTTTGTGGGTTGTTTTGTACTATTTGTACATTATTGTATGTACTATTTTTCTTGTAGTTTCTTCATATACCTCTTCCTCTATGATCTCTATGTATTTCCAGACTTTTGGATGTTGGGTTTACTTCTTGTTTCTTTTGGGATATTTTTTAGCATGAGGGCATGCACTATGGAGATGGCTTGTTTGTTGGTAGCTATGACATCAAAATGCCATGTTTTCATGATCAAGTTGTTATGTCCACTAAATATTGTTGTGGGTCAGAATTATGTGGTTAGGTAAACCTTTACTTAGATCTACTTCGACACATATTTGGGCAAAACTAACTATGCCTCTTATTACTCTATCTGCATCAACCTTGAGTAATTTTCCCAGTGAATTCCCAATTCCTGCTAAGACTTGTGATGCCAGAAATGTAGTGGAAGATTATGTATCCTGACCCATGCAGGCATTTTAGATACCACCATAGTGGTGGCATCAAATCATGGGAACCAAGGGATCATAAATAGCCTGCATTACCCCAAAACAATGGTTCCTTGTTAAGGGCATATTCCTTCTCTTTGGGTGTGTCGAATTTCACAATAAAAAATGCTTGGAGCAGAGGTGAATATCACAATTCGTCGTCCAGGTAGAGAAAATCCATTGGTGTAATGCATCTGATTGAGGCCAAAAACCATTGAATCTACATATCACTGCTTTGGTATGAAAATCTACAAAGAGTTCATTTACCTCAAGCATAGAGACTATCAAGGCTAGTATCTGTGTTTTTTTCTCCACGATTTAGGGTCTAGGTAAGTCTGTAGGTGTTGCTAGTTTAGTTTGGGCTTAATTCTTTCCTTTGACCGCGTCTTTAAATGATCTTCTACCCTTCGAACTGGTTCTATAACATCCACCTTGCAATCTCAAATTGGCAATGATGTTCGAATTTGAGACAATACCATAAGCTTATAGCATTAGATTATCCTGTAAGATTTGTCCTACATGAATCAAGTTTTGCATGCATGTTGGAATGCCTAGGAGAGTCTGGATTTCATACTTTAAGTCTTCGATCTGCCTGCCCTTCCTGATCCTCTTGTAGATGCTCCTTCCTTGCAACATTTTGATGAAGATTTGAAGTAGATATAGATCAGTAGGGGGTAGATCTGTCTGAGAAAGGCATCAATCTACTTCCAATAGATCTTGTTTTGTTAGATTTAGGTAGATTGGTAACTGATCTCTTCCTTGATTTTCCAGGTCAGGGTCAAGGAGGCTTTGCAGTTGGGCATACACTAGTTATGTCCATTTCTTGTGTTCAATTTCCACTGTGGTGCCAAGAACTTTGTAATTTGTGAAGGTTTGTTGGAGATTATGTTTTCCCCATACTCTTGATAGTGCTTCCCTTACATTAATTTCTTGACATTTCAGGTCTATGAGTTGGAGTAATACATTGCACAGACATACTTTGACCTCTATATTTGACCAGAAAATTATCCATTTGATCTTGTGGGTGTCTGGATTTGTTGGATCTTTGGTAGATTTAGGATAATGTTGCATTTCACCAAGGAGAGGATCAAACCAGGTCCAAACTTGGTCCACGCAAAAACTTCAAATTCATGGTATGGACGCTCAGAGAGTCGTTTGGCCAAAACCAAATTAAGATATGCAAATTCCCTCCCCGTCACCTCCTCAAGCTCCTCTCCACACTAGATTTCTGTTTTCTCAACCCAATCCTCTATTAGGCATTTTCTCTGCACAATATTCATCCATTCATCAAGTGTTTCAAAAGACCCCAATTTGTATTTTATCTCTAGATTCACAAATCTACAAAAGGTAAGTCCAAACCTAGGAAAAAATTATAGATCTAACAAAATCAAAAATTTCTCTATCTTCTGGGTGAATCGATCTGATAAGATCTAGCACTCTTCATAGGAAAAAAATAGATCCAAAGAGAGTGTGATCATCCTTTTCTAATTGAAGAAAATTTATGTGTCTAAGAGATCTTGGTGTTTTCGGGAGAGCTGATGTTTGATATATGGTGTAGATCCCTCCTCCTGTCTATTGTGGAGACTATGAGCTTCCATCATGCATCCTTCCTTATGACCCAAATCATTGGGAAGAGGAAACGCTCCAACACATACAACATTCTCGGAAACCCTCACCATCACAGCTCCTCAGATAGGCTATTTTACAATCACTAGTATAATAATATAATATATATATAATATAATATATATATCTAATTATAATTTTTGTTTGCACTTTTTACATAAAATATTGCAATGGTTGTTTAGAACCTAGATTGTGACTTTCAACTTTTAAGAAAAAATATTTATCAACTTTGTTGTTACATAACTGAAAGGGATTTCTGAAACCAAATATTTATGACTTGTATATAGTTTTATAAATTTCTTGCATTCTCAACATGAATACTAATACCATGACATTTGAAAATTAAGATGAAAATTTTTAATTAAAATCTAATCTAAATCCCTATTATTCTAAATTTTAATGAAATTTTTAGATCTATAGTTCACATAAGGATTCTATCCCTAAAAATTAAAACTTCAATTAAAATTTGGTGTACTTTAGAAACTTAAGCAACTCAAGGAAACTAAATCATATATAACATATATGTACACCATTATGAATCCATCCTAGATAAGAGGGGAACATTTCTCTATTGAAAATTACAAGAGAATTCAACTATTACATTTATAGATTATACAAACACCATACATTTCAGATCTCTTATACTATATTAGATTACACTTGACTACTATAGACTCAACTTTAGGGCTTGCCATTTTCATCAGCTACTCATCTAGCGAATGGCTCATAGGAATGTTCTCCATAATACGTTAATGGGTTGATTTTGTCATCTTCCATATCTTAGGTTGACATTTCTTTGTTTTGATTTCTATGAGATTGATCTGAGATGTTATCTAGACTTATATGACTATTTATATATCTATAGTATATTATATATATTCATATATTATATATATACTATGTATATATAATATCCTATATTATATTTATATATACTATATTACTTATATATACTATATATATAATAGCTATAATATTCAGCAAAAATCTATAAATATGTGTTACTATTTGTTAACCTTTTCAAAAAGTAGGCGCTCATCAAAACTTGTCACCAATTTGGTATGTGAATTTTCAATCATCATATGGTCTCACCAACCTACTTTTCTATGTTCATCACATCAAATAGTAGGCCAAATTAACATTGTTCCCTTTGGGGGCAATGACAACAAAAACATCCCCTACAACCAAAATACAAAATATGAATTAGTTAAATACATTCAAGATTTCATTTTATAGATGAAATTGTTAATGATGGATGGGCCACATACCTTCCCTTACAAGATGAGAGACTTGATGATGATCAAGTGAAATGATGGCCTTTTCATCATGCATCTCTTGCCACATCAGAATTGGATAAGTCCCTTTAGATTAAGAGGGAAATATTTCCTTCATTTCACGTACTCATGTTTTTCATAGTGATCAAGTCTACATCCATCAAAACTAATGCAAAACTCACAAAAACATGTGATCTTTCTTATCCCGATGGAAAATATTTACCCCATGTCTTTTCTTCGCACTAAGTGTCATTCCCTTATTCCTTCTATAGTATTACAATACCAAGGAATGGATCTATTCACATCATCAAGTTAAATATTTCAGAAGAACCTATGCACAGGCCTTATACATTCATGAACTTCATGTCTTCATGGGATCCACACCAATTGACCACCTCTAGTGATTATTTGAGTTAATATGCATCATGACTCATTTTGTACCTCCTAATTTCTCGCTTCACACAAGCACCTGCATCATCATGCTCACCCTTTCCATGTCCTGTTTCAAAATAGCTCCAAGTATGTTGAATTTTTGTCTTCTTGTATAGTCATCTTAACCAATAAAAAGTGTGTGCTAACTTGAACTCCCCTACACAACCATCTGACTATATCCAATGCTTCCTTAATGATATTCCATTTTTTTAAATGATTCATAAATCAGGTCAAAGCAATTTTTCACAAGTAATGTGTCATTCTCATGATCATCACTGATGTAAAAGTGATACTCCTTAATCACATCACATGACTTGTAAGTGCTATCCCTACCATCAAAGTTTAATGTTGCACATCTGTATAGAACATGTACAAATATGAACACTGGTTTTGAGTGATAATACTCACTCTATATCTTTCTTTGAGGAGAAAATGTGTAATTCTCTGTAAATTCCACCAACGATAAGATTGTTCCTGGCTAAAATACTTCAGGAGAATGCTTAAATTAAGACTCTTTCCACCTACAACTGTGTGAGTGTTTGATATATTTATAGATATGCTTTTTAAACAGCCCCAAAAATTTTGGAAATAGGAATCTCATCTTCAACATAGTTGATCCTCTTAGGCACCAAGTTTGAAGAAACTAGTCGATTTCCCACAACATACTCATGATTCTTCCATGTGATGGTGACATCTGACATTCTAGGCTAGTTGGGATCAATAAGAACATTCCTATGGAACAATGCCAAATCACCACATTCAGTCTTCTCCCACCTATAGATATCTTATTGTAATACAACTATTTTGGCTCCCTTCTACACAATATTGATGAAATAAAATCATGCGCTGTAGGAGGATGATGGTCATCGTGACAATTATTCTTGTAAAATTCCTAGAAAGTTTCATAAAGAATCTACAATTCAACATGATATTGACAAAAGAAAGTGTCACAAATCGTATTAGGCCTAATAAAACATGGCTTCAATTTCTCAAACACCCTTATGGATATCTTCGCATGCCGATTACTTTTTTGAAATTCCTCAAACAATGCAACTTCTATCATTTCTACAATGTGCTTAGTATGTTCCACATAATCACTTCTAGCTATGCAATGTCATATGACTTGCTTTCTATCTCGAATAGCACGAGAATGAATCGCCCAAAAATCTACCATAGATGCTCTAATTCCTATTGTAAAGATTATATTAGTAGGGTTTCCTGGTGATAAGAGCCCAACATGAAGATTCACTATTTTCATTCACTTGAAACTTGAACTTGGTATACTTGTGCAAGGTTTTTCTCGAGACATGGACCAATTTTGACATTGTTCCCTACTTTTTTTGTGCTGATGTACTCAGTGCAACAATATCAATTGTAGTTTCCCTGCATGCAGCTTCAACATCAGGTTTTCTTGATTTTCCGGACATAGTGAATGCCTTTGATATATTTGTAGTGGTATTCATATGTGTCTTCTTGCTTTTAGCATCCTAGACACCCAAAATCTTTGTGGCATATTTTAGTTTCATATGTCTGATGAATCCATGTAGTATCCGAGCTTATGCAACAATTGAATGTTTCTCAAAATGTTGTTGAATGATTTTATTGACATTGTATCAAATAGTGTGAGTAGGGATAAGCTCGCCAAGGTCCTCTATTGTGCTTGCATCCAAATTTTCTGCAAACAATGTTATGTCATAGATTTTAGACTATAACTCCTTCCTTTTCCATGCCTTGGAACTTGTTGATAGTTGCTCCTTTTGAGATGTTGGTTGTAATTTTCTCCCACACTTAGATGCTTCATGTCCAAAGTTATTGCAAACTGAACATTCAATTTCATCTATAAGAGGTGAGAAGATATTATAATAATTCTTCTTGACTCCTATCTCATTCCTTTTTTTTCTTGCTTCTCTAGTCATGATAGTTTTGTATGCAATACATTGAGTAGGCATATGACCAAAATTATGACATGAGAAACATTTCCCATTAAAGAATAAATTTATGTGACCATAGAATATTTCGGTGTTGTTTACCTTTTTAGTGGTGCTTCTGTTGTTGTTCAACCTTTGATTGGAGTGAACATGATTTACCTGTGGAATGCCTTTATTCTTTTGCTGAGGACTGAAGTTTTGTTGACTGGGTTTTCCTGCATTACTAAAGCTTTGCTGACTGATTTTTGTTGCATTACTGAAGCTTTGTTGACTGGTTTTTGTTACATTTAGATGGATTTCAGTGGTGCTTGAATACTTTTCAAGTTGATATGTTTCTCTAATGTATCCAAGACTTGTCTTCATAAGAGAAGAGCATTGTACCTTGATAATTTCATCTAAGGTTTTAGAATCTTTAGCAAATCTAAGATTCAAAGTTTTTATTTTCTCAAGTTCCTTTATTAGACTCACTACTTCACATTCTAACTTCTTGTTATTTTCTTTTTTTATATGAGTTGATGCTTCAAAGTATCTATGGCTACTTTGTTTTCTTCCAAACAAATTTTGAGTTGAGTAATTCCTTTCAAAAAATCCTTTTCTTCTAATGCATCGAAAAATTTATCATTAGATTCATTAGTATTTTTCTAAAAAGACATGATTGATTTAAGATCTTGATCAAATGCACCTTCTTCACTATTTGACAAGCGATCACTATTTTCATGAGTATAATAACTTCTTCTACTATCAAACCATCTCCTATTATATTTTGCAGAATCCTTCCCTTTCCGATGTTTGTCTTTATGAGGACATTTAGCAGCATAATGACCAACTCTACCACAAGAAAAACATTTGAAGGGAATCTTACCTTTGAACCTTTCGATGCCCAGTTGAAGTTTCTTTACAAATTTCACCTCATTTTCTTCTGGTATGTATCCTGATTCCTTGTGTTCCTCATTTTCTTTTCCTTTTGCAGATGCTTTAAATGCCACTTATCTGACTTCTAAGGGACCTCCTTTCCTAATTTCAAAATTAGTTAGGACTACATAAAGTTGAACAATAGTAAGAGTATGCATATGATGCTTCTCTTCAACGACAGACACTTTTGACTCGAATTTAGGAGTTAGAGATCTTAAGATTTTCTCTACAAAAGTAGTATCTTTGATTTCTTCACCTATATTTTTCATGTGATTTACAATTTCATCTATATGTAGAAATAAACTAGAAATACTTTCATTATCATGCATTCTGAGAGTTTCATATTGAATTCTGAGAGTTTGAAGCCTAACAATTTTTACCTTGATATCGCCTTCATAGCTTTGAATGATTCTGTCCCATATTTCTTTTGTTGTGTTTAGCTGCATAAATTTGACAAATTCTGATTCTGTTAGACTTCCCAATAAATAATTGACAACTTTTGCATTAGTTTCATATGTCTTATTGTATGCTGCATCTATGGGAACTATGGCTTAATATTGGTAACCTCATTCCACAATTTCCCAAACATCTACTCTGAGAGACTGAAGATAGGATTTGGTTCTTGTCTTACAATATATAAAAAAAAAATTATTGAAGAGTGGTGTTCCAATAGATGTTGATCCATATTGATTTCTCATCTTGGGAGATCTTCCTTCAAGTGATCTAGATTATTTTGAAGGACCTTCTCTGATACAAAATGTTGGGAAAATACTAAGAGGGGGGGGGGGGGGGGGGGGGGGGGGGACGATGAAACTATATTTTTAAAAACTCACAATAATAATTTACCTTTTCTGAAATGTATATGCGACTTGAATGAACCCAACTAGCGTATATAAATGATTGTTGTAAAAGAAACTAGTGTATGCCCAGTAAAATTTGTAAAACAACTAATTCTTTATTTGTTAAACTTTGAACTAGAATGTAGGAGATTTTCAGGCATTTGATAAGTAATAAATAGGTGCAGTAAGAACATAATAAATTATCACACATAAGTAAACACACATGAACACCAAGATTTAAGGTGGAAACCCAATTTGGGATAAAACCACTGTTATTGTTGTCTCAGTCTTCAAAACTTATTAATATCAAAAACTTCTTACATTCTTGTACAGGTGCAGACTCATACTAGTACATAGGCAGCCACCTACTGAAGGCTACAACCTTCACTTGTTCTCCAGCTCCTACTAGAAGGGAGCTTCAACAACCTGATCTAATCACCAACTATTACTGATAGGAAGCTTCAACTTCCTCACTCAAGGCTCCAACCCTCAAAAATGTCCATGGACCATGTTTCATCAAATTTTCAGACTGGATCCAATGTCAACACTTATGCTCAATCATCACTGTAATATAATCATCAATATCTTACATACAAAATCAACCAATCATTGAAACCTAAACAATTGATACATAATCAAAACTTAACCAATCAACTAGAACAATTAGATCACTGAACTTAGAATGTTGTATCAACATACATAATCAACTGCAACCCTAATCATTAATTTTCCAAAATGTATACACTACTTCACTTAAGGCAACCCGTGTGCATACACACTTTTTTGGAGAGAAAGCCACGTATAGATCTTAATATACTGAAAATTGAAATTATCACCATTGCAGTTTCTAGAAAGAACAGCGAATCACACTCAGAATTACTGCAACATTCTAAAACAATCATAGAACTGTCTATGATCTTCAATCACAATCAACAAGTAACCTTAACATTCTTCAATCAATTAATACCCAAATTCAACTTCATCATTCAATTAGATTTACTTCAGACATTATCACTCAACCCAGATCAAGATGAGGACACCATTGATAGACAGTGGAGTAGCAACAACACTAATAAAGTTGATTAGTCATTTATAAATTGAAACCCCTTAATTTATATATTCGACTTTGGAGAAGTAAACCCACATGTATACACGCTTTTCTTGAAACCAACCAGCATATAGATCTGCAAATTTTGACCTATAATTGCACAGTGCTTCAGAACTTCAGAAAGACCTAGATCATAATAATCAGAGATAAAAACATGTGTCAGTACTTAGATCCAATCAATCCTTGAACATAGCATACAATGTAAAGTCATTTCAAGTCTCATGATCTCGATCAATAATTGTATTCATTGGTGCATAATCATTTTAGATCAATGTGACAATTATGGCCCTTATAATGTAAATATACTTCAGATTGAAGTATTCATCAAAAAAACCCTTTCACTTGCACACTTTAGCACTTGGATTTTCACCTCTTTATATAGTTTAGCTCGTATCAAATACCACGAGTCAAAACTACATTAGTGTCGGTGGTAATCTTTGACAAGATCAATAATCATTGTCGCGCTCATTACTATGGGCCAATACCATGGTAAGGACCTGTTGATGGCTTGAAAATATTTGCCTCAACAAGGGGGATAACCACCTAGTTCAGACCTTGGGACAGCTCCTTTTTCGTTTGGAATAGTGGCTCTAACTGGGGATGATGGGACTAGTTTCCCAGTTTATTTTTATGCTTGTGCTTATGGGATGATGTTTTGAGATTTTTGGAGTAATACTTAGCCTCAAACTAATCTAATTTAACTAATAATAACATGCAATTTGTCCCAATCGAAAATATTTATCTAACTATAACGATCTTGGAAGTTACATGATATATGCAATCTAAAATGATGTCTGAAAGAAATTGATAATAAAGATTATTCAATTACGATAAGAAGTGAATCTGTTTAACAATGATCATTTCGTATAAAAATTTAGTTGAAATGATATGATAGATATATCGCATAAAAATAATTCATGTATTTAGCATAAACTATAAATCATCATCATACAATAGTGCAATAATGGCAATAAAAAATTCAAACTTTCATACATAAATAACTTGCAAATAATGTATTGCTTGACGCATAAGTAAGAAGAATTAAGAGATAAAAGTACCATTTATAATACGTTCTACTCATGTGCTCCAGCAATATTGATCTACTTTCAAATCATCCAACATCATCTAAGAGTAAAGAAGTGCAATTTTAGTAGAAGATGTCAAATTCAAGTAGAAAATAAATCTTGTTCCATTAATTTCACCATAACTTCCTCAAAGGGACAAAAGTGCATGTTCTAAAGAATGTTTCTGATAAAATTTCTGAACCCCTCTCTAATTGCATGAGATGGGTTTAAATACTAACTTATGAAACTAAAAATATATTATTACAAAAAAAATTGAGGAGGTTTAAATGACCTACCTCAACTTAAGAAAAATAAAATAAAAATAGAAATGTGCATAATCACTAATCCTGCATTTGATCTTTCAGATCGAAAGTATGTAGCATGGTCTTGAGGAGTGTAGGTTGGTTGAATTTGGATTTCAGTTGTCCTATAAACACGACATTGATGAGTGTTGGCACCATTTTCTAGGTAGAAACAATTAGACATCCCAATGTCATCTACCGGCTGTGCGATTTTACTAGATATTGCCAATATGCCTCCCCGTTTAACCTGGTCACTTGCCTAATTTCTTCTATTCTTTCTATTGTTGCATGTTTCCAATGTAATTCAAGTTGTTTTACATTCGAAATGAAACCATGGGTGGTCTCTGCCACAAGTTTAGCACTATACAAATTTTCATTTACACTTTCAATGACAATGTTTGTCGCTGCTACTGCATCCTCTATTGCATGTTCTTCCTCTTTGAGCTGAGAACCCCAACTTGCAAATAAGATCTCCTTATGTGATTCATCTAGTTTGGGCATGTTGGCTCTTCTCCCATTTTTAGAATTTTGCCAAGTTATGAAATCTAAAACCTTTTTAAGAATTTCATCATATTCAAGTCACATTTCCACAACTTGGCTTGTTAATTTGTCACTTGTTTCGCAGTGAGAGTTCCACTCCGAGATTTTTTGGCATAGCAATTCTTTTTGGTGTGTGAGCTAGGAGTTGAGGCTGAGTGCTTCGATGACAAACTGATCAATCTTTGGGTCGTCCTTATGCAGATTTGTTATGCTCTATATTTGTGTCTCCTTATCTGCAAAGCTACTTTGATGTTCTATTTGCATTTGTTGAAACTCCTACTGTAGCTTAGCCAATTGTATTTCTGCTTGTTGGTTGGTTTTGGCTTGTTGTAATTGCTATTTGAGTGACAAAATTTTGTATTATTTTTCTTTAAGAAATAGTTGTACCTCTATTTCTTTGTCAATGGTTGTCATAGTATATGCACCTGCAAATTACAAGAGCTTGGTGAGGTTGGCCGATGGGTCGGTGGAGGACTCTTTCCAGAGGACATCCATCACCTCATTGTCTTATTTCTCTCTGTCTTAACAACATCCTTATGTTGTGGGCTATAAAATACATCAAGAAGGCCCGGAATTTATTATATTCTCAAAACAATATCAGAGGTGGGGGTATCAGGAATGTGTTCTATTTCTTGATTATTCACAGTTCCCCATGTCATAATTTCCGGAGTTGTTTCCTGATGTGTCACTCGTGTCTCCGATGCTTGTTCCTCTGTGTTGAGTTTTTTATTGAAATTATCCCACTCCTCTTTCAAATTAATTACTTGAGGATTTATCAGTTATATAAAGGAATTATGCATTTCAGTCTGCTTGATGGTCAAACTGTATTCATCTGTCTTTGTTGCAGACTGTGTTGTATCTTCAATTGATTCCCCACTCTTCCTTTTCCTATTTTATGATGACTTCTCGGATCCCTTGACAGATTTCTCTCAGGATTCCTTTTCAGAATTAGTTTTATATTTTTCCTTAGAGTCGCCATCTATGCTTACACTGGGAGTGGGCTCCCTTATTGGTTCAATTAACAATTGGTCCAATGGGACCTTTGGTAATCTCTTTTCTCTGTAGCTATAAAATTCTTCAAGACCCTCTTGATCAAAAAGTATCTATGCCATATTCTTCACTTCTTTGAAGGTATTCTTCAATAAGAAAACATCATCAAATGGGTCCTTCCCATTTCTGAATACCTTTATTTTGACCATAGTGGTAAAATCCTCGACAATATCGAATGGGTCATATTGTCTTACGGGAAACTTAGGTAATCGTAGAGACAACATATTATCTACTTCCCCGAATGCATGTCCAAGGTCATGTAATGCAAACCCTCCACGTGATGCAGGAAATTGAGGCCAAATGGCCTTCTTTGATTCCCTCACTGTTTTTCTCATCTGTCCTTCACTACATGTCTGATAGGCTATCTCTCCAGCCATTAATTTATCTGGGACATAGAAAGGGAGAACATGGGGAGATGCGATGCTGCCAAATACTATGATATATGTAAATGTATCCTCCCCGAACCATCAAGCTACTAGGAGGATGTCTATCTCAGCTTCTTGGGAGAATTTGGTGGCATCTTGGTTATAAATTCATTTATGGATAGGAAGCATAACCTCGTGACAAATCTTGAAAAAATGTGGTTCAAAATTGGATTCCCACATGTCTTTGTGGTGGATGTGAATAGGAAGTGGATCTTGAATAGTGCACTTCCATCCCATAAGAGGGAATTTAGAACCAAAACAAATAGCGTCCATTACATAAGCACTCATGAGAAATGGAGGGTAAACCCTCGAAGCAATACTTATTTTCCTTCTATACTCTATAATTTCTTTAGCGAAATTATCAGACATGATTTGTGCCCAATCTATTATTGTTGCATTAATGGCTGCATCTATTAAGGGAAACCATTATGAGGAGAATTTGTTACTATCTGGTTTTCCAAATAGTCTACATAGCATAGCCACGACAAAAAAAAAGGGGGAATAAACAGATGCGATGGCGTACATACCATTTTTGTCTTTCTTGATTCTTTCATCATTATTTGACCAATTCTTTGTGCAATCCCTCGGGTCCTCATTTTCTTTCATGAATTTCTCAACAAATTTCCTATTGTAGGTAACTTGTGGCTCCGGTAGGTGGTACATAAGCCTTAGGTTATCTAGAGTGAAAGATCCTATAACTTCCTGACCTCCTATTTGGAATTCTCTATCAAACATAATAGCGTCATCAATGATCAACTTAGCCATGTCGGTATAGGGGATTATTTTTGGTCGCACGGCTATTCGGTGTAGAAATGAGCATGCAAGCTCAGTTATGGAAGCATCAAAGGAATGGCACCCATCAATTGTAATCGTTGTCTCAAGAATCCTTGGTTCTTCTTCCACCAATAACTTATACATAGCCTCCCATGTAGACGTCCCTACTTCCTTATTGCATGTAGTATCCATGAACATAGGAGTCATTTATGGCTTCTCAGAGGTGACTACTTTCCCTTTCTTCACCATTATTTTCAGTGTCCTGTTCTGCTGCTTTTTCTTGAAAGTTTTAAGAGGAACAATTTATCGAATAAAAATGATACTAAACGTAGGAATGACTCAATGAAGAAAACCAGTAAATGCGATAAGGGTTTTTTATTTGAAATCACGTAAGAAGATATCAAATCACTCTAAATGGCCTTTCACACATAAATGAAATTAATTCTTCATAAATGCCCACTAATGATATGTTATCTTTTAACTTGAATGTCCATAAATATTCACATTGTAAATAGGGAAACAATCTCCTAGGGTGGTGAGCCTTTAAACTGCGATAATAGTGATTTTGTGATTTGTAAAACAATATCGCAGATCGCTATATCGCATAATTTGTTTTCTTTTAACTTACCACTTTTTGAGTTTGTGCGAGACATGAGATGCGAGAAACAAATGCCATTACATATTGGGCTTCTTTTTAATGAATAACGGACCTCTTCATGTGTTGGTGGAAAGATTAAGAGGTGGATTCTAGACGTGATCGCATTTCGCAATATCAGTTTATGATAGGTTAGGCTTCTGTCGTATGATTGAAATGCGATGCGAGAAGGCTATTATACCATCGCAATTTCGCTGATCGCAATACTTTGGGGTAACCTCTTAAGAGAAGTCTTTTATTAACAGTGATGTTG
The DNA here is from genome assembly GCA_000404065.3 of Pinus taeda. NCBI lineage: Eukaryota > Viridiplantae > Streptophyta > Pinopsida > Pinales > Pinaceae > Pinus > Pinus taeda. The sequence goes on along the minus strand of APFE030040974.1, from coordinate 30,676 downwards.
TGATGCGAGACTTTAGCTTTTTAAAGAAGATTTAAGGACTTTCTAACATTATGACCATTTTTGAATATAGATTTGCTTTTTTTATTGTTTCATCTTAGATCGTGGTGGGTTAGAAAGGTACCGTTTGTGATGCATTTCATGCTAAATATGAAAAATTACCATTTTAATGGTTTTATAGGTTTTGTTTGATATCTTAATTTATTCTAAAAATAAAATAAATACCTACATGCTAGGATTGATTTTTTGGGTATATATATTTTTTTGAAAGCGTCCCCATTTATTAAAGTAATATTTTACTACTAACATTAATAAATGGGGGGTAGTTGACAAGCACAACAATTGGTGATCCACTTGGAAGAACCAGCTATCTTTAAGAGTTTTTTGAAATTTCTAAAACATCTAAAATAAAGATAGTTTTGAAAATAAAACTAAATTTCATGGAATACAAGGTAAGTAGTACTACTCGTTTATCAATAAACAACATCTGCTTCTAACTATATTTCTCTTGATTGCCCTTTTTCACAGATAATCATTTTACCTACATCACTTATTACTTGTTTATAAAGATAAAAGCAAAATAATCTCGTTAGATTAGTTTTGGTATACTCATTTGTCGTAGTTAGAGCCTCTACTACTAGCATGCATTCATAGCCTCAACAGGGTTACCTATTATCCAACAATGATTAAGTATCCCACTTAAGTAAGAATGCAATTTTACAGATAAATTCTTCTGTATACTTGATGCTTTCTTTATTTTATTGAAGTAATTCATTCTTATTTTATTTCTTAAAGGACAATGTCTTGGTTTGGTGCCCAAAATTGACAATGCCATTCAATTGATTTGTAACTAGAATGAACAAGCTGGCTCTTGATGAGACCCCTTGTATTTTGCTTAATCAATCTCAAGCCATTACCCTAGTTTGATATTCAGTGTTGGAATTGTCAGTTAGTTATAGTCTTATGATCATGGTAAGCCGGCTTTTGATGAGACCTCTTATCCTTTAAGTTTAAAGTATATTTTAGAATTACACTCTAAAATTGAAATCTACTTAAGTGGGGGGAATCATTGGCTCCTTAAGAGTTTTTGGAGGACAATCATAGAGTTTAAAGATGCTTTTCCGCAGAGAAACTTTTCTTTGTTAGTGATACTTTTCCCGACTGATGTAAATAAAATTTCTTTCTGAAGCTAAATTTTATCAAAGATCAGATAATTTAGCAGAATAAAAAACAGTTTTGGAGCTGTAGCACTCAACTATTTATTTCATGAATGAAGATTAATTTTCATAACCATTTCTGCTTATACATGTGAAAAACAAAATTAAAAAGAGAAACTATCCTTCAATAAAACCAAACGTAAATGTTTTCAACTTGTATTATTATTTCAAAAGAAAATTAACTAAAGAGTATACTATACTGTGATCAGAAGAGATCATCTTCTATGGAAAATATTTCTTTAGGACTTGCCCATTAATAGGTAGAGGTTCTCTCTTACCTGTTAAATCTTGTAACAAAAAAATTGATGGGCCTATTAGCTCGACAATCTGGAATGGGCCAAGCCACATTCGTTGGAACTTAGTATGCTTGCCTTTCTCTTCGTGGGCTTTATCCCATTTTAACACTAAGTCTCTGAGTTGGAAATTTTTTGAAGATACAGAATTTGAATCAAAGGATTCTTTGACTAACTATTGATGATGTGCATGGGTAATTCTAGCCTTTTCTCGTTCCTCTTCAATTTTGTTAGGATTTGTAATTGTCTAAGTTGCATAGATGAGGAAGGAGTTTCTTCGATGAATTGAACTTAGGAAAACGAGGGAATAGCTATGTTTGTTGGTAAGACAAATTTTTTCCCATAAACCAAATTAAAAGGAGAAGTACTGATGGAGGTTTTCTGAGATATTCGATCTACCCATAGAGAAAACACTAAAGATTTATGCCAGTTATTTTGACTTTGATCAACAATTCGTTTAATAATCCTGATAAGGTTCTTGTTTGTGGATTTGGCTAACCCATTTCCTTGTGGATAATAATTAGTAGAATATTTAAGTTTAAAGCCTATTTTAAGAGAAAACTTTGTCACAACATTGCCTAAAAAGTAAGATGCATTATCGAACATTAAGGTAAAAGGTAAACCAAACCTAGTGATGATAAATTGATCTATAAATTCAATAATGTTCTCAAAGTTGGCTACCTTGAGTGGAATTAGCTCAACCCATTTGGTGAAGTAATCAGTGGCTATAAGGATATATTTGTGTTGCTTAGAAGAATGAGGAACAATTTCACCTATTATGTCCAATCCCCATTGTTCAAATGGATGATCAACGTTGGCTGGTTGTAACAGTAATGTTGGTTTCTTCTGTCTTCCGAAAATTATATGACATATCTTACATTTCCTTACATAACTGTGTGCATCTTTGAATAGGGTTGGCCAGTAATAATCTGCACGTAGAATTTTATGTGTTGTAGTATCTCCTCCAAAGTGTCCGCTAGCTAGTCCATCGTGAAGTTCTTGCAATAATTTCTCTGCTTCATATTTCTCGAGACATCGAAGAAAAATAGAATCATAATTCATTCTAAACAGCACATTATTGACAATTTGATATGGTTTAGCTTTCAATCTTAAGGCTCTTTTCTTTGTGTAATTCAAATGTGGAGGTGCATATCCATTTTTTAAATGGAATATTATATCAACATATGTTGATTTAGTGTCGTTAAGGCTTACCTCATAGATTTGTACCTTGTCACCTGAATGCTATGATTCTGACATATTCGATGCTCCTGCCAACATCCTGCAAAAACCTTGACCTTTCACAATGTTTACTGGTTTGATTTCAATGTCATATTCTTGTAAAGTCGTAACCCAATTTTCTCCTTTATCACCCACATCCTTTTGTACTAGAATATTTCTTATTGTTGGGAATGGTACTATCACCTTGGTGTGGGTTTTGAGAAGAAAAACTATGAAGTGTTTTATTGATTTGAAAACAACATAAGCTTGTTTTTCAACATCTGAGTAATTCAATTCAGCTCCCTGTAAATTAAAGCTAAAGAAAGAAATCGAGGCTTCGACTTTGTCTTGATTTGCTTGTGTCAATATGGTTGAGTATGATTTCTCGGAAGCGAAAGTGTACAAAGTGAAATGATTGGAAAAAATCGGTGTTGCTAAAGACGAAGCATTTATGATTGCTTATTTTATCAAGTTAAAAGCTTCATGTTCCAACTGACCCCATTTAAATAGAGGATTTTTCTCTATCATGGCTTGAAGGGGTAATACAATTCTTGAGAAGTTAGGGACAAAACATTTGACAAAATTTATTTGACCAAGGAAAGATTGCATCGATTTTTTATGATGGGGTAAAGGTATTTTAGAAATTTCTTTAATCCTGTCCGGGTCAATATGAATCCTTGTTTTGGACACAGTAAATCCAAGGATTTTTCCTTCACTTAACATGAAAAAAGACTTCTTAGGGTTAAGGGAAATCCCATACTTTTGACAATGCTCAAAGATTTGTTTTAGATCTCTCAGATGATTACTATGTTTTTTGGAAAATATGGTTATATCATCTAAGTAGATTACCACTGACCTATTTACTAAACCCTTGAAGGCAATGTCCATGGCTCTTTGGAAAGTGGCACCAACATTAATTAGTTCGAACAACATCTTTTGATAAGCGTAAGTGCCCCATTTTGTTCTGAATGTAGTTTTCAGTTGATCATCTCGATGGACTATGATTCGATTGTAACCTGAGAAACCATCGAGAAAGGACATTAGTTCTGAGCCTGAAACTAATTGCAATATCTGTTCCATAGGAGGCAACGAAAAATTGTCCTTTTGGCAAGATTTATTGAGATTGCGAAAGTCTATATAAATCTGACTATCACCGTTTTTCTTTTTGACTGGGACGAGATTGGAGACCCACCTGGAATACCTAACAGGAAAAATAATTTTGGCTTTTAATAGTTTATTTAACTCAAATTTAATCCGGCTTTCTAAATTAGGATGAATTTTCCTCAATTTCTGCTAAACATGTTTTTCATCAGAGGTCATAGGAATAGTATGTTGAATAATATAAGTGTCATATGATTTAAGATCAATCAATTCATACCTCAAAGTTGAACTCTAAATTTTTGAATTAGTAGATCGTTTGAATCTATCTTTGAGGTCGTATAAATCTTCCAATTTAACTACAGATTTTGGTATAGCTTTGTTGTTGGTTTCTTGCTTCAGTTGGTTGTCATGCTAGTCTTCATGAACTATCTGGTCATCATAAGAGCCTTTTGAAGTGAGTAAGTTTACAATATATGGATCATTGTTAAAGACTCTCTAATTGGTGATATTATCAGTAATAGACAGCCTAAAAATTAATTCAATGGAGAATTGATCTGCACTGTAATCTTCTTGTGGGAAAAGCTTGGAAGCTACATTAGCTAGGAGATCGGTGCTAGCATTTTGGAGTCTTGGGATAGAGGAAATATTAAACGTTGTAAAATGTGAGGTCAGATCTTGGACTAATGATTGATAGTGTTTCAAATATCTTGACAGGCAGTGTATAGTATTTCTTACTTGTCTAACAACAATTTCGGAATCTCCAAACACTTGGAGGTATTTGATATTAAGACCAATTTCTTTGCATAAACCTTGAACCAGCGCTTCATATTCAACAATATTTTTTGTGCAATCAAATTTAAGTCTACATGCTAGCATAGTCTTTTCCCCTTTTGGGCTAACTAATATGCATCCTACCCCTACTCCATCATTGGATCTAGATCCATCAAAAAATAATTTACAAAATAAATATTTATATACAGGTTTATCTACAAAATTCACACATTTAGAGGTGGTTGTTTGGGAATAATTTTTTATTTGAGATACAACAGAGTTTTCTAAGAAAGGTGAAGTATGAGCATTGAAATCCCCTAGGAATGACTCAACAAAATAATTTTTGATTATATTATTGCTATATGCTACCAGCTCATTTTCTCCTTCCAGTTTTGTTACTACAGATTTTTTATGTTTCTCTCAATCAACCCTTATCTAATTTGTCCTTCCATTATAGGGAAGCCACATGTGAGACCAGACAGTTGCGAAGTAACCATGGAGCTTTTTTGACCAGTCCCTACTGAGGATTAAGTCATAGAATTCAGGAATATCAGGTACAAGTACATCAATGACTTGACAAACCTTTAGGTTTGATGAAAGTATAATGGTTACTTGATTAAGTTCTCTGACAACTTTGACTTGAGACCGATCTAATTGTACTATTAATACTGCAAATTTTTGGGGGTTGGACATTTAACTTAGTGCAGACTGTTCTAGGAAAAATGTTAGATGAAGCACCAAAATCAACTAAACAGTTTTGCAAGTTTTTATTAAATACTTCAAAAGTAAGGAGAAATGGTGGAGTGTGAGATTTAGATCTTCTGCTAATTAGAGCAATGTCAGTTGGATCAGTTTTGTTTGCAGAAATACTGGGGGGTCTTCCCATTTCCTGAGTGGCATATGATATTACTGCAGTAGGAAGCGGGGTAGTGGGAACTGCTTTGAGGTCTTTTAAAAGTAGCTTCTGCTGATGTTTTGATTTACTAAGCTCATGAAATGTGATGTTTTCCCTATTTTTCTTCATATCCTCAATAATATTGTATTCCATTTCATCAGGACTTATTAGAGTTTTGGATGAAGGTGGAGAATCTGATTGGGTAGGGTTTGTTTGAGTAGATTTTGGTGAATATTTCTTACCTACAACTTTATCTCTGGGAGGTGGCATTGAAGTATTCTGTTTTGAACTTGATTGAGGTGGATCAAGATGATCTCTACTTCTAGTGGCAACAGGTAGTGCTTCTTGATCTTCCTCATTTGGAAGGATAAAATCCCACATTCCTTGTAATTACACTAATTCTTCATCATTCGTTTGTTCTTCAATTGAGGCTTCTTCCTCATCTCCATCTGATTCAACATTTGATATAGCATTTGGAGTTTTAGGATCGGTTGGAGCATTCCTTTTATATGGTCTAAAAGGTTTCTTGGAAGAAGATTCTACTACTCTTTTTTATGTCAACCATTTTGTTAGACATGGTCTTCAGGACTTCTTGTAACCCTTCCAGATCAAAAGGATCCTTTGGTGGTTTTTTCCTAGAATCATCTCTAAAGGTTACTTTCTTAGATTTTCTTTCCTCTAATGCGTTTTTCTTTTCTACGGCCAAGATACATTTTTCAACAACTATTGCTTCTTTCATATTTTCTGTTAGCATTGGTTTGGCAACTCTATCAATGAAGATGGTCGTGTTTGAAGGTAGAGCATAAATGTACCATTCATTTTGGACATCCTCACTAGGCTTGGATGCCATAGGTATTTTATTCAATAACTTATTGAATTATGAGTTGAAGTCCTTAATGGGTTCTTTTGGTTCAACTTTCAAATTGGAGAGGTCATTTATCAAAGTTGTCGTAGACCTATCATCTCCAAATTTGGTTAAAAAATGCTCTTCAAAAGCATCCCAGCTATTAATAGAGCCCGATGGTAATGAAAAGTACCATGACCTTGCTGCTCCTTGTAGAGTATATGGGAATAATCTTACAACTGCGTCTTCTTCTACTAGTCTATTCAAATTAATGAACAATGGTCTAGCCATTCTAACATCTCCTGGGTTGGTCCATGGCCTTGGTTGAGGTTGATTATGTGCCATTGCTGGGATATTAGTAGAAGAGGGTGAAGCAGTGGTTGAAGGTGATTGGGTAGAGCATGGTGCAACTCCTGTACCTATGTGAATCATGATCTGGAGTTGGGAAGCGGGTGTGTGACCTTGCAATAATATGGATAGAATGGATGATGATGAAAAAGTCTCGCTGTGAGATTATGATGGTGTCTTCTTAGCCCTTTTATGACTTGGTAGAGGGAATTAAAATGGTGGGATTCCAAGTTTTTCACTCTGTGCTCTACTTAGTGATTGCGATGGGGTATATTGAGAAGTGACACTACCTTGGGATAACTCAGATTTTTCTTGAGATATTGAAATCCCCCGCAATTTGTGGATCAGAGACTGTACTTCAGGGGGTTCAAAAGAAGAACGACATGGCTTGTTTAGGATTTTAGCATTGGGCTCTATATTTTTCTTTTCAACTTCTTGCTTGGGAATAGGATATTTTGAATGCGAATGAGAAATTCAAGGTGATGCTGAGGGAGTTTTACTCTTAGAATGGCATGTAGATTTAGATTTACTTGCCATTCATAGTCATGACCCTCCTTCTTGGGCCAAATATGTTGGAGGCTCGAAAATTGTTGCCTCAACAAGGGGGATAACCACCCGATACAGACCTAGGGACAACTCCTTTTCTGTTTGGAATAGTGGCTCTGACTGGGGATGATGGGACCAATTTCCCAATATATTTTTATGCTTGTGCTAACAGGATGATGTTTCAAGAGTTGTTGAGTAATACTTAGCCTCAAACTAATATAATTTAACTAATAATCATGTGCAATTTGTCCTAATCGAAAATATTTATCTAACTATAACTATCCCGAGAGTAACATGATAAATGCGATCTAAATGATGTCTGAAAGCAATTGATAATAAAGATCATTCAATTATGATAAGAAGTGAATTCGTTTAACAATGATCATTTCGTATAAAAAGTTACCGAAATGATATGAGAGATATATCACATAAAAATCATTCATGTATTTAGCATAAACTATAAATCATCATCATATAATAGTGCAATAATGGCAATCAAAATTTCGAACTTTCATACATAAATAAATTGAAGATAATGTATTTCTTGACACATAAGTAAAAAGAATTAAGAGATAAAAGTACCATTTATAATACGCTCTACTCATGTGCTCTAGCAATATTGATATACTTTCAAATCATCCAACATCATCTAAGAGTACAGAAGTGAAATTTCAGTAGAAGATGCCAAACTCAAGTAGAAAATAAATCTTGTTCCATTAATTTCACCAGGACTTCCTCAAAGGGACAAAAGTGCATGTTCTGAAGAATGTTTCTGATCAAATTTCAGGATCCCTCTCTAAATGCATGAGAGGGGTTTAAATACTAACTTATGAAACTAAAAATATATTATTATAAAAAAAGTTGAGGAGGTTTAAATGACCTGCCTCAGTTTAAGCAAAATAAAAAAAAAATAGAGATGTGCATAATGACTAATCCTTCATTTGATCTTTCAGATCGCAAACATCTAACATGGTCTTGAGGAGTGTAGGTTGGTCGAATTTGGCTTTCAGTTGTCCTGTAAACATGAAATTGATGAGCGCTAGAACCATTTTCTCGGTAGAAATAATTAGGCATCTCAAGGTCATCCATTGACTGTTCGGTTTTACCAAATATTGCCAATATGCCTCCCAGTTTAAACTGGTCACTTTCCTAATTGCTTCTGCTCTTTCTTCTGTTGCCTATTTCCACTGTAATTCAAGTTGTTTTGAATTCGGAAGGAAACCAGGGTTGGTCTCTGCCATAAGATTAGAACTATGTAAATTTTCATTTATACTTTCAATGACATTGTTTGTCACCGCTGCCACATCCTCTGTTGCCTGTTCTGCTACTTTGAGCCGAGAAACCCAACTTGCAAACAATATCTCCATATGTGATTCATCCAGTTTGGGCATGTTGGCTCTTCTCCCTATTTTCAGAAATTTTCCAAGTTATGAAATCTGAAACATTTTTAAGAATTTCTTCATATTCAATTTGCATTTCCATAACTTGGCTTGTTAATTTGTTGCTTGTTTTGCAGTGAGAGTTCCACTACGAGATTTTTTGGCATAGAAATTCTTTTTGGTGTGTGAACTGGAAGTTGAGGTCGAGTGCTTTGGTGACAAATTGATCAATATTTGGGTCATCCTTCTGCAGATCTATTATGCTCTGTATCTGTATCTCCTTATCTTCCAAGCCGCTTTAATGTTCTATTTGCATTTGTTGAAACTCTTGTTGTAGCTTAGCCAGTTGTATTTCTGCTTGTTGGTTGGCTTTGTCTTGCTGTAACTACTGTTCGAGTGACAAAATTTTGTCTTTTTTTTTTCTTTAAGCAACAGTTGTACCTGTGTTGCTTTGTCAATGATTGTTGTAGTGTATGCACCTACGAAATATGAGAGCCTGGTGAGGTTCACCGATTGATTGGTGGATGAGTCTTTCCAGAGGACATCCATCGGCTCATTGTCTGGAGTGGTTGCAGTTGTGGATTCCAAATTTCTTTTCTTTCTCTATCTCTTAACAAGGGCCTTATTCTGTGGGCTGTTAAATACATAAAGAGGGGGAATTTATTCTATTCTCAAAACAAACTCAGAGGTGGGGGTAACATGAATGTGTTATATTTCTTGAGTATTCACATCTCCCCCTGTCTTAATTTACAGAGTTGTTTCCTGATGTGTTACTTGTGTCACCAATGCTTATTCCTCTGTGTTGAGTTTTTTGTTGAAATTATCCCACTCATCTTCCAAATTAATTACCCAAGGATTTATTAGATCTATAGAGGGAGTATGGATTTTAATCTGCTTGAAGGTCAAAGTCTGTTCATCTGTCTTTGCTGCAAACTGGGTTGTATCCTGGATTGTTCCCTGCTCCTAATCTTCCTATTTTATGATGACTTCTTAGATCCCTTGGCAGATTTCTCTTGAGATTCCTTTCTAGAATTAGTTTTATATTTTTCCTTGGAGTCACCATCTATGCTTACAGTAGGAGTGGGCTCCCTTATAACAATTGGTCCAATGGGACCTTTGCTAATCTCTTTTCTCTATAGCTATAAAATGCTTCAAGGCCCTCCTGATCAAAAAGTATCTATGCCATATGCTTCACTACTTTGAAGGTATTCTTCTATAAGAAAACATTATCAAATTGATCCTTCTCATTACTAAATATCTTTATTTTGACCATAGTGGTAAAATCCTTGACAATATTGAATGGGTTGTATTGTCTTTTGGGGAACTTAGGTAATCATAAAGACAACATATTATCTACTTCCCTGAACGCATGTCCAAGGTCATCTAGTGCAAACCCTCCACACGACACAAGAAATTGAGGCCAAATGGGCTTCTTTGACTCCTTCAATGTTTCTCTCATCCCTCCTTCACTGCATGTCTGATAGGCTATCTCTCTAGCTATTTCTGGGAAATCTAGTGTCTTGTCGAATGACTAGCCCTCTAGGTTTGGTAGCTACCCTAGAAACAACAATTTTAGGAAATTCAACGATTTCTTCTATGTGTAACAGATAAGAGAAAGATAATGGAACCAACTTGGAACTTCCTCTTAATCCCTTGATTGATCTCTCTCCCCCTTGACAGGACTTGCAACTCCTCTCCGTACATAACCCACTTGGAGAGTACCTGCACAAGTATAGCAACAAAGAACCATCAAAGCATCGTGATCTATTACAACATAAAAATTACAGAATCAGATGTATAATGAACAAATGATAACATTCACAATTTCACAATCATATGGAAGAAAACTTGAAGAACTTTATTAAATAGAAGGGAGAATTACAACCCAGTTGTCTGATCTAGCGTCATCCTCCCAACATCAATACCTCTTCACCTCATGAAATAGCAAGATCACACCAACAATACAATGCTCCTTCCTCAATTACAAAATATCAACACTTCCTTGCAATTCACAATATTCTAGCCTCTTAGATCTCTTAGATGAGGGATCCATTTATAGATGTGTGCAAGGGTGTGAGTTATCTCGGGGGTTTTGATTAGTGTCATTCCACTTGTTATAATTGGTTACACTTGGAGATTTATTGGATCTCTTACTCATCCCTTGTAAAATTCAGAGAGGCAAGCGGCATAGGAGAAGTTTCTAGAAGATTCCATGAGCAACCACCTAGCAAACTATCTCGGATATTTGTCCATCCTCACCCATCACACCCTATAAAAGGCCAAAATAGTATGCATTACAACCTAGTAGTGTAACACTTAATATGCATCACACTTTGCCAGTGGAGCAGTCAGTATGGTTCAGTTTAGGCCAATTATGGATGGTTTCTCAGGTGGAACTTTTGGGGAATGATGTAATCAAATGACTATGTTCTTTTAGGTTATGAAAAAACTCTTTTTGGGGTTGAAGAGCCCTAGTTTATCAACATATAAGTTAGGGTTTATGTGCCCAAATATGTCTATAATAGTTTCCCCCTAAAGCATGAAGTCGTAAATATTGATGTCGAGTGAAGTGCTTTATCATAAGGATTCGAGGTTTCGAACTGGAAAGTGACCTACATAAGTTACAATAAAATACATCATTATAATATATTTTTCATGATCTAGCTGAGGTAGGCATTCCCATGCTCAGATTTATAAATTCATTTCATGTACATAGATGCAGACTTGTGATTCTTCGGGTGTAGAGTCATCATCCATGCTTCGGATGACCATTTGTGTAATGCCTTTGTACATTTGATGTTTTTATATCCCTGAATATATTGCAGCTCGAATGGATGAAACTAGATCTAGGGTCTTCAATACTCATTCAATATTGGTTGGATGTACAATTCAATCCATTTGAAGATATGTTCTAGAGTCGAACATGGAAAGGCATTGCCTGATTACTAGCCAAAATGTGAGCTATTAACAGATGCGAGAGGAATCACTGATAATGATAATGACCCTCAAGGTACTATAGTACAATTCACGTGGTGTGAATATATGATCCGATGTCGAACACCACGCAAAATATTTCGGTCGAAGGCCATTGAGGTCAACCTGTCACTGAAAGTGAGAAACTTGCGATTGATGTATGCAAGCTTCAAAGCACTGAAAGGGTTGTTCCTAAGTCAAATTTTTGGATAATGAGTTGATGTCGACAAAAAGTGACTCATCGTAGGAGGGCCTTGATGTATCCCACATCTACGACATGAAATGAAGAAAATGATTCCTGGAGGTGAAAACGGACTGACGACACAGGGTTCAGGAATGGTGGTCATGAAGATTGAAGGTATTGTAGTAGATGAGGCATTAACTGGATTGTGGTTTCTCAACTCAATGACTTCTCTTGAACATGTCGATAATACTGAGATGGATTGGTAGCATTATCCCCAAAATATGGATGGCATGAAGACCAATGGTGAGATGACTGGTGAACAGAATAACCCAACCCGACTCAATAATGGTGATGGAGTGAAAGTGTCATGTTCAAGAGCGACCTGGTACCATAAATTCTTCAAGTTTCTTCCCTTTTCCCCCAGTCATCGCTGACCAGTACCTCTTTACTTTTGTCAATTTTGAGGAGGATAACATATGCTTGTTCTATAATTTTCCCTTTAGGGAAACCTGTCGCTATGTTTTAACAAGCCTAGCGACAATGAAACTCAGTCTTGTCTAGAATGGACAAGTTTGTCACTATTGTTTTAATGAGTTTAATGACAAGGATAACTCGGTCCTTTTCATGTTTAGAGAGTTTGAAAAGGGAGGAAAAGAGAAATCCAAAAGTTCTTTTTCGTAAAATAATCCCTTAGGTCTGAAAAATGATAAACTAATACAAAAGGGATGACTTTTCAATCACTTTAATGAGCCGAAAAAGACAAGTTCTCGAAATTTTTCATAAGATAATCCCTCAAGTCTGAAAAAGGATAAAATCATACAGGAGGGATGAAATTTCTAATCACTTTAACGAGCTGGAAAGGATGGCACTCAACAATCTTTTGATATTTAACGAGTCTGAAAAGGGTTTAAAGGAGACTTGATTTTTTAGGAACGAGTGGTGTCCAGGGTAGCAACTAGTTCTGGTGCATTTGGAACTTCTCAAAACATGGTGAATTCTGTGAAGAGGTTGGCTAATAAGGCCACCCATCACAACTGTTCCTCAAAAAAAGGGTAAAACAACCAAGTGAGAGCGTATGCTCAGCCAAAGGAATGGTGGTGATGAGAGGTACACAACCAAGGTTCGAAAGGCTGATAGAATGGCAATCACAAAGGTTATTTAGTTGAAGGTGGGTTCATTTCTTTTGAAAAGATTGAACCATGGGGGAACTATGCTTGGTGAGTTCATTTTTTGACAAGCTTGAACCATGGGGGAACTATGCTTAGATTCAGTTGTATTTTTACATAATCTCAAAATGACAAAACTAAAAATTGAAAATGAAAATTGTGACAAAACTAAAAATTGAAAATGGTTTGCATGCCCCTAGCATGATGAAAAGGAGATTCTCCTATGACGAGATGGAAATCATTATAGTTAGGCAGGACGGTTTCATCCAGAATAGACAAAAAACCTCCTTAGCTTCATCCAGAATAGACAAAGGTGATTGGTGTGTCAGACCAATCACATAACCTATAGGGAAACTTATCTTTACAACTAGGTGCATCCATAATAGACAATGGTGCATGCCCCCTAAGCTTTGTTACATTCACCAGACTACTCATGGTGATCAGGTGGATGGAATGAAGGTTCAAGTGATATTGTTGATGTAAAAGGACCATTTAGGGATGATGATTGACTTGGATCTACGTTTGAACCAGGAAATGAAAGTTGGTCAATGGTGACAATCTTGCCTTCATGCAGGAAATGCATCACTCAGAAGAGTGTTGAAACAATAACTTCCATGTTATAAACGTAGTCATGCCCAAGAAGTAAATTGTAATCTAATGGTCCTGGGACTATCATCATGTTTAGATGAACGATTTTCCTTCCCAAAGTGATCGATAACTTAGGAAGGATCCCTAATGGTCGAGTGGTTCCTTTGTTAAAGCCTAACAGATTCTGCGTAACAAGTATAAGTGATGGCGAACCAAGTGCTTTCCAACCAGTTGAGGGAAGGATACTCACTGATGCCCCTTCATCTATAATAGTGCCAGACATAATCATTTTATGAACTTGTACTATGATCTTGAAGGGTACATAAGAAGGAAGGTGAGATCTTACTAGTTGATTCCAATTAGAGGAAGTGACTAGACTACTTGGAGGGGGTACCGAAGAAATGGGAGAGTTAACCCCTTGAGTTACGAGAGCTGGAGGGTTTTCCTCTAGTCTAGATGGAATAGAAGGATTTCCCCCAAGCTCATTAGAATCTAAAGTAATGAAAAGAATTTGAATGGTATCATTTCCACTCTCTTCGAGAAAGGTACGATTAGCTGAAGGTGAAATTGGGTCAATTGTTACCTCGACCTATTAACTTTGGTTGAGTATAGAATCATAAGATTCACTTTCAGAGAGAGTGGTTTCGACCAACGGTTGATTTAAGTCAGTCGATTTTTCAACTAGTAAAGGACTCGAGGAGAGTTTCCTGTAGCCAAATGGAAGTCGCTACAGTGAAGCAGGACAGTTATCCAACACTCTTTTGGCTTCATCCAAAAAGGGACAAAGGTGAAGTGCATGGTTCCCTTCACATAACCTACATGGAAACCTAACATTTCTCGTCTGTCCATGAACTTTACTATCACTAGTTGAAGGTGTGTTATCAACATGATCTCTAGAATTTTATGACACAGGATGTTGTGAATGGGGAGACCATTCTTTCAAGATTCGAGGAAAGCAAGGACAGTCTCAAGAAAAATGGTCACCTGCACAAATTATGCATGGAAATTTGGCTTTGGGAATTTTAATGTGCGGATTTTCACTAGACGATGCATTCAAAACAATGGTTGCTTGGTTGCTCCCCTGCTGAATTGGCTTCTTCTTCTTCTCCTTCCCTTTTTCTTCTTCTCAACCACCTGGTTACTTGCATCACTACTTTCACCAAGTGAAGAGGAAGAAGGGGAGGCAGAAATAAATGAAGAAGAAGGTGAAGGGTCAACTTCAGCATCAACTAGAGGTTAATTCAAATGCGGAGGAATCATGACATTTTGAACCACAAAGATTGAAAATAGCCATACTGGTAGGCCAATAGTAATTTCTGGGAGGGACAATGTGGCCATATAGGGAGCACCAATATTTCCCCAACAGGAAAAAGGAATTGGATTCCCCTTAAAGGGATTCCCTGATTGGTGGATCCTAGATTTGTTTCCATATATCTCAACCCAGGATTAGCTAAGGAACAGGGATGTTATTCTGAATTCAATTAGTTTTAGTGACGCTTTGACACAACTTTTACTTTTTCAGTTTTTAAGAGTCGAAAAATATAAAGATGACTCTAGTCTCCTTCAATTTTTAATGAGCCTAAAGTGACAAGTGCTCAGATGGACCTTTTCTTTTAAAAAGTCGAAAAGGAAAGAAAGTGACTACTCTAGAAAATCTAGACAGAGGGATTACCAAACCAATCGAAAAACTGCAATATACAACTTGGCTATAAATTAAAGAGAAATTACCAAGAACTTATGTATGACAGTCAATCTTCCCGAATGTTGTGTTCAGTGCATTGCAATCAATAAGGCAGCGGACTCAGCTTCCTATGGATAAAGGATATAAGCCTATATGGGAAGCACAAGTCCATGCTAGCACTTGTCGTATCAAGGACGAGGAATCACCCAACCTTCAATGAAAACAATAGTTACTAGTTTTAATAACATCGGAACACGTCTCTAGCTTAGACCTATAGATGTGTTGCGTTAAGTTCCAAAGCATTGTTAGGTTCATTGAAATTTATTTTAGAGTTGATCTTATTTAGATTTTTCCTTTCAATGGTTCACCGCATGATGATGATTTTGAAATTCCTAAAATGCAATCTACAATGATAAACAATCTTTGTTTATTTTGAGCAATGAAAATCCTAGCTACTATGGTAAGAACATTTGAATTATTTAAATCTACTCATTTGTATAATAATTTTCAAGGTTATTGAACTAAAGACTAATAGAAATTAAGTTTAAATTCTTATATAGGAAACTTCTAAATACATATTTTAGAGGGAATTATTACTTAAATAACTTAATGATGTGGAAAATATTTTGAATATGAGAGAATGGGAGATTCTTGAAAAATTAAGCTAATTATTACCAAATTGAAGCGCCAAATTTATTTCATGAGATAAAAAATAATCTATATCTACAAAAGCCATGCAACCATACAATACATAAATACACTCTCTAAGATATAATAAGGAACCTTCCCAGATGCGGGTGTTTAAAAGGGCTAGTACAGCGCAACAAATGTGGATTGGCAAGTTACACGACCACATGGCCATCCACGCTTCCACCCAGAAGCTCACCACCTACATTAATGGCATTTTAATGCTTTGTGTGGGTCAAGGAAATCTCATTCTAGTTCTTAAGATTGCAAATTCAGATTTCCTTCCCCCTGTTCCGCTAGTTCTGAACTGCAATTGTCTCCCTAATGCTGCAGACCCGAGCTCTCGCACGTCAACGGGGAGATGATGCCAAATTCTATGTTGTCTTGAGATAGTAGATGGTGCCCACTTCTCGTAGAATCTTCTTTGTTGCTTTTGAACTACAACTTTGGCCTTGAATCCTGGATCTAAACCATAAATTACGGGTCCTCCTACTCTCACTGGCCATTCAATCCCTGGCACTACTCCTCCTCATCCTCGTTGGCCCAATTTTGACCAGGTGAACATGCATCATTTGCATCATAGGATGCGCTGCAGAAGGGGCAACAACAAAGGAAGAGCAATTCACCCCCCCCTCACTATCCCTCTCTCACTCAACCCCTTCAGATTCTTCCTCCCCCTCGACGACGGCTCACTTCACAGGATGTTATCCATCCACCCGCAGCGGTAGGGGGCGAGCTCAGAAGGCAGGATCTTGGAGTGTTGAAGATGCTCCACAACCTCCTATTGCCTTTGTCCCGACTCCGCAACCTAGGCAAACTGCCCAATTTCAGTTTTGTTGCACACTGGAGCGCCCTTGCATAATTGTAACCATTTCAGTAGCTTTTAGAGAGGAGCCTCAAAGCTCTAAAGTCCTAGCTCGCAACATGCAAGAGAGGACCAACACCAGTAGAAGAAAATCCCCTGGTAGAAGCTCAGGGATGCGCAAAAGCCATGAAGAAGCTCTAGACCATACAAGCGCAGCTTAGGGACGCAATAATCCAGGTGGCTTCAAGAATATGGAAGCAATGATGAGAGATCAACAGGACGAGGAAGATGACATGGAGGCATACAAGTGTCTGATAGTGGAAGAACCTCCTCCAATTACTGACACCTAGCTGGCCAAAGTGTTTTTCAGGTTTTAAGTTCCCTTAGGGGTCTTTTCTGATGTTTCTTTTATGTAATTATTGTTAATTTTGATGTTTGTTATGGGTTGTAACCCCTACGTGGGCAGCAAACACTTCTAGTTTTTAACTGGTTTCCTCGATGCAGGCAATATTTTTCAGTTATTGGTTGTTAAACATGGCATATTCTGAGACTTGATCTGCAAAGGTCGGTGCCTCCTTGTACCATTGTTGTTACATTAATAGAATTAGTCATATTTAGAAGAAAAAAAAAGATATAATAAGGAACCTATTCGACTAATGTCTAAGTATGTTAATATTTGAAAGTCTACTATACAAAATCAAATTACTTGGAAATATGTTACATCATTAGAAGAAAAATATCATTTCTTGTTTTAAAATGTGTACCTAAAAATACCATAAAACAATAGTAAGAAGAACTTTATTAAAGGAAGAAATTTGTCATCACAATATAGAATTTCACAATTCCAAATAGAAAGTGGAAGAAATGTGGGATGACAAGGACAATGAAATTGTTGATAAGGAAACAAAAATAAATCAAAATCTAGATATTTTAGTGGATTTAGAGAATGAAGATGCTTCGAGGTCTTATCAACAATGAATACACATTGTTATCATTTGTGGTGAACAGGGGCACAAATGATTTGAGTGTTTTTTTGGGATCTAATGTACATTAAAATTTTAGCACAACAATCAAGTATGGCACAAGGAGGGGTAAGAGGATTTAAAAAACTATACGTTTCTACAAGGAACCTTTTTTATGCACGTGCAAAGATGGATATCCAATGTATTTTATGTTTTCAATTATTTTCATCAAATCTTGATAAAGTTTAAAATAAAGAACTCTTTTTTACTTTTGAACCATATTTTGTAATATATTTCATGATTATATATGTTGAGAAACAACTAGATGTATTTAATCAACATTAGATTGCCACAATGTAAGAAGAATAACATTGTAAACATTTCTAGCATATCATAAATACATGCATGCTAATTTATTTATTTTGAATTTATTATTTATGAATTTAATATTGATTAATCACATGAGTCTTCCATGGATCAATATATCTATATGCAATAATACACTCCTTTTTGTGCAAGCACAAATATACACTAGGCACTTTGTATGTCTTTAAAAAACTTGTTCATTTTCAAAAAATAACATAACCTTCATGTGACAATTGAAAGAAGAACCTTTTGAGGTTTTTCAAAGGTATGGATCATAATTTAGGATTCAAAGAACCATTAAATGTTATATATGATGATGAATGTTACGGAAGTTTAATGTTGTTAAATATGTGTTTAACAAAGAATGTATTTTTAGTTCATGTACATTGGAAGTAGTGATATTCTTTCTCCTTATAGATCTTGACACATTTTCTCCCTCTTAACTCCCACTTGGAATATCAAACATTAATAAAACTAACATTTATATATTTTGGAGCATGTATGTGACAACCATTTTCGCTAATCTGTCTTGTAAATAAATTGCCATGAATTGTAATTCATGTAAATAATATATATGGAAATTATGTTCCAATGCTTTTCTTTAGTTAAATCACATCCTCAATTTTTTTGGGTTATCTTAAACCATTTAAATTAAAAGGTGGTTCATAATTTTCATGAATTCAAGTGGTTACAAAAAATTTGAATAAACCATGGTTTCAAGTAGTTTTCAATCATTTGCATGGTTTCGAGTGGGTTTCAATACTTTGTATGATTTAAAGTAGTTTTCAATAACTTGTATGGTTTCAAGTTGTTTTCATTAGTTGTTGTTACATCTCATTTTTTAACTACATGGTATTACTTTCAATGCTTATTTTATCTTAGTTTTATTGTTTCATTCTCCAATTGTTTATGGTTTTCCATCATATTTCTTAATGCATAGAATTTGGAGCAAGTAATATGAGAAGTGAGGCAATTTGAATTACATGTATTTGCATGAACTTCTTGTTCTCTCAATTCCTAACATCATTTTCTAATCCTTTCTCTAGATTTTCATCATATTTCCTCTGTGGATGGAAATTTCATTCATTTTCTAGATCCACATCTCCAATTTCCCATGTTTGTTGTAAACCTTTGTGCAATTTCCACCCTCTGATATCTCTCTATGAAAGAATGTTTTCTATTTTTTTTCTACAATCGAATTTTGACGCTAATTTATTTTTTGACAGAAGAGACTTGATCGATCCTTTGAGCCTTATAGTTTACCATTAATACCATTAGTAAAATTTGGTAAGGGGATTGGCGGGTTAGATTTTTAAATGGCTTGATTGAGCCATAGGTTGAATCGAGCCACTAGTTAACCATGTATACCACTCGATTGAGGGTTACTTTAACACTTGATCAAGAAATTTGAATTTTGAATTTAAGCGCTCAATAAAGTGTTTAAAGTGCTTGATCAAGCTCTTGAAGTGCTAAAAATTATAGTTCCAATACCTCTTCTACAGATTTCTCTGCAACCCCATTTTGTACCTATTAGATTTAGGGCATAATTTATCCTTAAGTGGCAGAGTTGATCATGTTGGATTCATGAAAGAATCCTCTATACAATGGGATATGAATTTGTCATTTTTGAATTAATATGATATTTTTCATCTAATTTCCTTTAAACATAATGCTTGAAATTTTTTTGGACAATTTCAAAAGGGGTGAATAAAAGATCTATATCATAAAATATACACGATGAAAAAAATTCAAAAAAAGATGCTATCTTCAATTATGAGTCCTCTTAAAAAGGGTACCCTTTGTTTTTCAATTTATTTAAAGAGTTGAAAAAAATCTTACGTGAACACATGTGTCTCCAAAATGCAATTGAAATATTACTTCACAAACTTCAAAAAATGATCAAAATATAATTTTGCATAAAAAAATAAAATTTCAATATGAAAAGCTTAGTTCTCTTTGTGTAGATAATGCTCATATATATAGTTTTTAAAAATTACACATTTTAGGATAAGTTATACTATGTGAACACATACATACCTCTTAAATTTTGGGAGAATTTGCAATGACATATAAAATTGAAATATTATACGACATTAAAATTTTTTGTAAAAAATATCATTAGGACAACAACATAATTCTCCAAATATTTTATTTTTACTCCGGATCAAAATTCACAATGCATATATGAATTTTGAGGGCTACAATTTGATAAAAGAGGAAAAAATTGAAATTTCATCACCACGTTTGGCCCAAAAGTGTAACCCATCTTCATGCTTTCACCCATTAATGTAATAGGACTTTCTTCGTAATATATTGGATGATAAAAATTTTGTCAAAGCTTAGTTTTGTATTTTCCTTGCATGAAAACATGCAAGAAAATTGGTGTAGGGGAGATTCATTTTTCCATCATTATCTTACTTTCTTGTGTCCATTTTAAACCCTATATTTTTCCCTAATTACCCATAACAAGCATAAAGAGGTAATGGTTGTGTATTTTGTTAAATTCCCAAGTTTTTACTAGATTTAATTGTGTTTTGAGGCAATATTACTAATTATGTAATATTATTCTATTTATGGTACCATCAGAAGGCTTCTGGTACCTAGGATCATTGCTCAACATATACATGGCCACATGTTGATGGGGAAGAATGTACCACCAACATTAAGGGGGTCTCCTCACTGTGAAGTCCCAATTAGACATCATTTTATTTGGCATAGGTGTGCCATCTAATATGTGGGCTCAATGTCCACCATGTTTGTTTTCTCTTAGCTATCAAGTGAAGAAACGTTAGTGTGAGAGCAAGTGTGAAATTCCCAAAGAGAGAAAGTGTGAAATTCTTAGAAATTGAGGATGAAATCAACCCACAATTGAAAATTTAACAGGGAAATGTAGAAGAATATGGTATCAAAATGAAAAGAATAAGTAAATGTCAAAGAGGAGTCAGTTATCTAAAACTATTTGAGACATAGAAGTAAGAAAGTGTTAGAGGTTAACTACAAATTAGTATGCAATAGGCTACTAGAATTAGCATAGAATAAAGAGAAAAGATTCATAACAAAAAATATAAGAAATAGCTATGAATTAGTTCATCAACGTATAACCAATATGAAGCACACATGCACAAATAATGGAAATACCATATAAAAATTACAACCACCATGAAAGTGCACAAGAATTGATGCCGAGAATAAAGAGGATTTTCTTTCAGCCTTAGTGAATTTCCTCTTATTATAAATATTATCTCTTTTTCGTCAAATTAAAACCTTTGAGAAAATGGGACATAGATTCCAGACTTTGAGGAAGGATATTTTCTTGAGGGTATGTATTTGATATTAATGTTGGAATGTGTGATTTAATGAATTAGCTACATAATAAATTAAATTGGAAAACAAATGGTTGGGAATCATACTAATATCTGTAGAGAGAGAATCGAAACTAAATGATATATAGTTGTGTTGGTAGGGTAACAAAAGAAATGAAGATGGTATTCCCATGCAACCAAAGGTAGTGACTATATCATTTAATGAGATAAAAGTCACGACTTTATGCATTTTGAAGAGGCAAGCATTGAAAGGGAGAAAATTTGTGACTTTGTGCATTCAGAAGAGGCAATAATTGAAAGAGGAGAAGAAGCCATGACTCTATGCATATGGAGGAGGAAGACTTCAGAATTGGGAAGGACAGGAAGAGATTTATTTATGGGGCTCATCCTTTTAGGGGATGGATCGATAGAGACTGGGAAAAAACTTCATTCCATGGGAGAGATATTTCACTTGGTAGTAGCACAACTGATGAAACCATTGTGTGTGGCTTGTTGGCTGAGAAACATTTGAGAGAGTAGTGGCTTTCCTTGAGGTTGATGAACTCATAGTGAGTATATTTCTCAAGTGTTGTTGAACCCCCTGGAAAAATTACAAATTGATGAACCTATTGGCTAGGAGGTAAAGACACCTAGGTACTTGGGAGGCTGATGAATTACCAATTGTAGCCCTAGGTTGGGAGCATGGGTGCTTGTAATCCTTGATGAACTACCTAGATGGGTGATCTCCATGGTATCTTGTCTAGTGATGAAACTTCCCAATATTATAAAGAACTCTCCTCTTGGTATTGAACTGTAATTATATATGCTAGAAATAACTGAATCATTAAGGTGGATTGAGACAACAACCTTAATGATGTAACAATTGGGAGCTATTGGGAAGTCCAAGGAAGTGGATTATTTTATTTTGTATTTGACTTCTTATTAGCTAGTGGGTAAAGGAGGTCCGACCTTTGGAAACCCTATTTCAGTTGTGGTAATGATTTAACCCCTAAATACTCCTCCTCAGGCTTTGGATTCTGGCTCAAGGGTGAATCTTGTAAGAAAGGCTTGGTTGTACTGTATCTATGGTTGGGTGGAGAGTTAGATTCCTAATCTCAATTTTTGAGAACATCTTGTTGGCATTATGGCATAGGTTTGGAGCCATGGCACACGTGTTGTACTTGATGGCAACTCTCTTTGGTAACAGATCTCAGTTCAGGCTTTCAAAAGAAGGAAAAGACATATACGCAGGTTCATCTAGACGAAGACACATATACACACGTGTTAGATGTTACAAAGGTGCGTATGCGTATACATGCACTTTCATGCAAAGAAAAGCACATATATGTTGGAGAACTTACCTTTGGTCCGTGGTAGTTAGTCCTTGGTATTTGAACCTATGGTTTTGGACCATGGTACCTCATTAGAAGTGTTGATCCCAAGTATTGGGTCCATGGTATTGGTTTATTATGGTTTTGGACTGTGGTATTGTGGAAGGCCTAAGACTATAAAAGAGGAAGGGTATCATGTGGCAAAGGATCATCTGAATTATTATTGAATATCTGATAAAGTGCTAGATCTTGAATACTGGTAATTAGGTTCTGGTGTAGATCTGGATCTAAATGAAGGAGGAACCTTAGCACAAAGAGAAGGATAAGTTCTATTGATGGATCATAATCTTTAAGCTTGAATGATAGTATCTTTGTATGATTTTGGTCTGTTATATGTGGCGCTTGCTTGATCTATAACACTGATAATCTGGGTTAATTAGTGTTTGAATATCTGAAAGAGTAAATTATCCTTTATAGATCTGTATGCAGGTTCAGTGAATGAAAATAGCATATATGCAGGTTGTTCCAAACACAGAAGCGTATGCACGCATGTTGCAGGTTATTGAAATAGGCGTAATAGTCTCCTATCTGCTTATATTATTGGTTTGTTGTGGGTTCTAGGTTCAAAGTTTTGGTGTGTGGTTTCTGTTACTTGTGTTTTGGTAAAGCTGTCCAGAGAGTATCTTATTGGAATTCAGTATCTTATTGGTGAATAATTAAGGGAGATTGGTTGATGCAGAATTCTGATGATTGATTGATGTGCAATGGATCCAGTCGAAATGTATGAAATGTGTCCCTGGAAGAAAGAGAAGGTTGTAGCCCTTCGTAGGCTAGCACCTACATACTGAGTATCTTTGGGCTAGTGCAATAGCTAAAGGGGGTTGTAGCTTCCCTTCCAGAAGAAGCTGAGATGAGAGAGGGTGTAGCGTCTCTGCAGGTTGCAGCCTACGTACTGGTAAAGACTATAAAACACCAGTACATTTTAAAAAGAAGTTTCTAATTTAAAAGAAGATAGAGACGAATTGCAGTAGGTGGTTTTCACCCACATTGGGTTTCCACCTTATATCTTGTGTTCTTGTGTGTGACTGCCTTTCTACTCTGTTTTACTGTTTTTGGTTACTGGTTATTTGATTTTGAAACACAGATTAACAATCAACATCAGAAAGATAAAGTAAACTAAAAGTTTGCTTTGTATACACAGGTTTCCTTCTGCGTAGTTGCGTATATACACGGGTTTAATTAACTGAAGTAGTGTATATCATTTTATTTTGAAAAAGGAATATTTGACTTGATAATACTGATTCACCCCCCCCTCCCCTCTCAGTATTATTTCCAACAATTGGTATTAGAGCAGGTCCTTCAGAAGAAGCTTAATCGCTTGAAGGAAGATCTTTCATCATGAGCAACTACAAGAGGGAATCATCAATCAGGCCATCAATTTTTGATGGGACAAATTTCGTATATTGGAAGGTAAGACTTACTGCCTATCTTCAATCTCTTGGTACAGAAGTCTAGGATATCATAGATACAGGGTATACTTTTCCATTAGCAACTCCTATAGATCTGACTGAGAAGAAGAAATATGAAACAAATGAAAATGTAGTCAATACTCTATTAGGATGTCTATCTCAATCAGAATTTGTCATAGTTATGTAGTATAAATCTGCAAAAGAAATATGGGACAATATTGTGCTGAGCTATGAAGGAGATGATCAGGTAAAACGAGCAAAACTTCAAACCCTCAGAATTCAATATCAAAATCTCAGAATGCATAATGATGAAATTGTGGCTAACTATTTCCTTCGTGTGGATGAGATTGTTAATGTATGAAAAACTTGGGTGAATAAATAAAAGAGGCTGTTGTGGTTGAAAAAGTTTTAAGATCTTTGTCCCCTAAGTTTGAATCCAAAGTTTCTGCAACAGAAGAAAAGGAGAATCTACGAAACCTTACAATGTCACAGCTTCACGGGATTCTAACTACTTATGAAATGAGGAAAGGAGGACCATCAGATAGGAGAGGAGCGGCTTTCAAGGCTTCAGGCAAAGGAGACTACTATGAGTTAGGACATGCATCAAAAGAGGAAGAAGAATCAAATTTTGTCAAAAACCTTCAACGGGGTACTGGAAGATTTAGAGGTAAGTTACCTTTCAAATGCTTTGCTTGTGGGAGAGTCGGTCACTATGCTGCCAAATTTCCTCATAAGGATAAAACTGACAAAATGAAGGAACCTGTTAGATGGAACAAGAAACAGAATGTAACTAAGAAAAGTTACTACACTCATGAAGATAGTGATGGTCTCAAATAGTGATGAAGATGAACGAGGTAATAACTATAAAATTTTAATGGCCTTTGAAGATGATGATTACATGGATGCTATAGATGTGGATGGCTTTTATGAAGAGATTTCTAAACTCAAAACATGTTTAGAAGAAAAGAATATGATCATTGATACTCTACAATTCTAGCTTGATGAAAAAGAAAAATTTCTTGAGAAGTTAGAATGTGAAATTGTTGGCCTTAGAAAAGAAATTGAGAAAACAAAGGCCCTTAATATTAAATTTGTTAAAGGATCTGAAACTCTGGATGAGATTATCAATGTACAGCGTTCCCCTCTAATCAAGACAGGTCTAGGGTATAATGGTGAAACATCTCAAGCTTCCACCTCCAAAAGTTATCTTGATGCAGCAAAAAGGAGTGAGCAAAGACCTAATAGAAATCATAAGGTAAATCAGGGACAGTCTTCCGCAAGAATGAACAAAGACTATCAAGAAAATCGGGGGCATGCTGCCTTAAGGACAAACAGAAGCTACAACCAGCCACAGGTAAAATCTTCCCAATTTTCTTCAAGAATGGATGTCAGTAGAAACTACAATCGGTTGGATGATAGTCACAGGAATTTCTTCAATGGCCAATGTTTTTCTTTCCATAACTTTGGTCACAAAGCAGCTCAATGTGTTCCCTATAAGACAATCATGACTAGAGAAGCTCAAAAACAAAGAAGTATGCCTCCAATCACGAAGAGGACCTATAACCATTTTTCCGCCCTTGAAAGTGAAATTAAATGTTCTATTTGTCATAATTTTGGTCATGAAGATTCTGAATGCAGGAGCAGATTTTGGAAGACAAATCAGAAGGAACAAACCTCAAGTGCCAAAACATGGAGAATGAAGAAACCGCAGCCAGAAAGATGTGGGATAGCTTTATATGCAAAAGGACAGGAAAATCAATGGTACATCGACAACGGATGTTCGAAGCATATGACAGGTGATAAAGAAAAACTTGAATCATATACTGCTTTAGAAAAGGGAAAGAAAGTTTCTTTTGTAAATGATACCCATGCAGCCATAAAAGGAAAAGGCATTGCTCAGTTGAAAGAGAAGGTCAAAGCTGGAAATGTTTTGTATGTTGATGGCTTGAAGCATAATTTATTGAGTGTTAGTCAGATGTGCGATAATGGAACCGAGGTAATATTTCGATCAGATGGGTGTAGTGTTCGTGATCTTGATACAGGAAGAACAGTAATCGAAGGCAGAAGAACTCCAAATAATTTATACATATTTGAAGAAGGAGAACAACAATGTTATTTAAGCAAGAATGATGAACATTGGTTATGGCACCAAAGGTTGGGGCATTTAAGTTTTTCACAAATAAGGAAAGCATGTAAATACCAGGCAGTTCGTGGTCTTCCAGACATCAAAATTCTAGAAAACACCATATGAAAATCATGTCAGTTTGGTAAGCGAACCAGAACTAACTTCCCCAAGAAGGAAAAATCAGCCAGCAGGCCTCTTGAGCTAGTCCATGCAGATGTATGTGGTCCATTTAGGACAAGGTCACCTCGAGGAGAAGAATACTTTATATTATTCATTGACGACTTCTCTAGTATGGTTTGGTTAGGACTTATGAAGCACAAGGATGAAGCTTTCGAAAAATTCCAATCCTTCAAAGCCTTGGTTGAAAAT